>JAHREE010150882.1:0-49432 GCA_033628505.1 Tringa tobata | reverse complement strand
TTCAGTTTATTCTTTTATTAAACCCTGCTCCCTTTCTTACTCCACCTTTTCTTTCATTCTTGTCGCACATCCAGAGCCCTTTCCTGCCCTCACATTCCCGGTTCATTTCCAGGGAAGTTACTTGAAAGCCTAAAGCATAAAACAACTATTTATGTTGATTCATCGAGTATGCTGCAAATGTATCAAACAGATCATCGCAGGCATTCATAAAACTAAAAATTTATGACAGTGGGGAGACAAAAGACTAACTTTATTCTGGAGGCATGTTCTGAAATGTTCCTAATTAGACTGAAAAAACAGTTAAATATGTTTGCCATTCAAGTTTTGCAGATGCCTGTAATTGTGCATTTATAGGATGACATAAGCCCTAGAAGGGATCTGTCAAGGAATGAGCTTTAGTGACATTACCCAACACCTAAATTGGTGGATAATGTCCTGTTGTAGCTTCACCCACATCTCAGCATTAAACACAACGAGCAGTTGCAGACCCCACTGCAGCTCTCAGGGACAAGGTGCCATCACTCACGGCAGAGCAAGTAAGATTGCACCTGTAAGTACCCAGTTCTAGAGAAACTTCTGGGTTTTTTTCTGTTTTTTCTTTTATTTTCTTTCCTCTTTTTTTCTGCTGGTCAAAAGCTTGAAAGTTAAGGGGGATGTGAAAAGAATTTTTAGGAGAGAGGAATCCCTCCTCTGTTTTTTCCATTGACTTTCTTTGAGGTTGTTAAGACAATCAGAATTTATATGCAGAAGCTAATTGATAAGATTTGGACTGAGTAAAGAAGGATAATTAAAATGCAAATGTTTTGGTCTTTCCATTAAAAGTAATGAAAGATGTAAATCACCCATGTTGTTGAGACATAAAACATCTATTTTCTGCCTTAGACCCTTCAAGCATTTGCTACTTCATTACTGCTTGAGGGAAGGTTGGAGAAAGAGGAGCCCTTCTGGGCACCATCCACTGTAAGAGTGAGCCCTGATGAGGTGGTCCTTGACTCGGTGGTGGCTGGCACTGACGGTGACCAGAGCAGGAGACATGGAGAGCCACAGGGCTGCTCTGACATGGCCAGGACTGTGCTCACACTAGAAATCCCCAGAGCCTTGGCGTTTTCCCTGGCTCAGTGATTCAGTCACGCTGTGACAGCAGCAGAAGCAGAAACGGCCTCAGCCTCCCCGTGTGGTGCCACACGACTGTGCCAAGGGACTTACTGAGAGGACAAAGAGGTTCCCTTCCCAAAGAGCAGCCTGTCCCCGGCTCTCTCTCATGTTTGTAAACACGGGCAGCCAAGACAGAATTTCTCTTTCCACCATTTCCTCTGCCAGCCCAATGTTTTCTCAGAGAAACACATCCCACATTAGATCAACAGACAGATGAGAGAGAAAAGTCCTTTCTGGATGTGACAGTACCTTACAAAAAAAGAGAAAGAAATGCCTAAATGGTTCATGGATTCTCTATATTACTGTTANAACTTTTTGTGATCAGGATGTATGATTATCATTTGCAGGAGTCAGAAGTTCCTTCCTCACAAAGGGAGTTTCCAACACCAACTCTTTCCTTCCTTGTTTTGTTGTTCACTTTCTCTTACTGGGAATCTTATTGCTACTCACTGGGTGTCATCTGAACCTCTTAGAACATTCAGTTTGTATCCGGTTTCTCAGTTTATCTGGCTTGCTCATTTTTTAGACAACCAGTTCTCAAAGCTGCTGTTATGGAACATCCGAGGTCAACGCTATGGAAGTCTGTTGGAAGAATCAGTTCTTCAGAGTGACTGTTCACATGGAGATATTTATTCACAAGGGCTGATGGGAGCTGGGCAGAGGAGCTTTCTCCAATTCCCACATCCTTTCCAGGACTCTGCCCACCCAGGGCAGGACTGCCCATTGCTGCTGCCTGGATTGCAAGGAGCCCCCCAGCTGGCCCCTTCCTCCCCCTCTCCATCCCTCTGAATGGTAGCCCTGCCCCTGTGCACATCAACTGGTTTCACCTCCAATGATGTGACTTCACCACAATGTAGTATTACCCTGTCATGGGTCTCTCCCTCTGTAAAATGCATTTTACACCACAACTCTTTATATTAAAAGAGTAAATAAATTTATTTACTAAAGTAGTAAATCAATAAAAAAATCTGTGTATTAAGGATCTGGAACATGCTCTTTCCTAACCAACTTCAATGGTTTAATGACTATACTATGAAGTCAATTTTCTGTCTCCCTGTCTAAATAAGTGAATAATATTTATGCAAGCTATTAAATGTAATTACTTGACTTAGCACTTTCACCCTGTACAAATATGACGCTTTAGAAAAATTTTCACACTCAAGTAGCAAAAAGGGGCAGTTCTACTCCCGTCCCTCCTAGTCCCCTCCAAATTTCTGCTGCACCTCTTACATTAAATTTAGCAAGGTGTGGCAGTTCCACTCATTACACTCATAAAACACTAGCTGTACAATACCAATAACAAGGATACATGAGCAATTGTTTTCAGCTTTGCTAACTACACAGACTAAGCAAACCAAGGAGAGAAACCAGAGCAAGATTAAATGAAAAGCAAAATTATACCTTCTTTACATATATACAACTTGCCTAGCTTTTGGGCACCTGCAAAATCCTCCAAGATGGTGTTTATCTGTTCGATACCTGGGTAAGTGCCCACACTCTGTGATGATGCTTCCCCCAGCCCACATCACACTGGGATGCTCAGGGGCCAGGACAGGGGGATCATCTGCCACAGAGGTGTCCCCACTGTCCGTCTCATTCTCACAGACATGTTGCAGGGTGTGCTTGACAGTAACTGGTAAGACAAAGGAAGACCTTTTGTCAGTGTGTGTCTATGTATCCCATCACATCTGGTGGCCGTGTGAGCAATAGATTCCTTTAAAATGATGACAAGTTTGGTTTCAGGTGTTTCCCTCAGCCTGATCTGAGGTGAAGAAATTACCCCAGTTCTGCCATATCAGAAAAAAATGCCAATTTTTTTCACTGGTGAAACTGTTTAGTCAAGGGTAAGGCATTCTCAGTATGTAGAATTTTCCTTTCTACACATACTCAAAACACATTCTAAATTGGCTCAGGGATGTAAAACTCACTGTTTCCTCCCAAAACAAATGTTTTAACCACTTAACAACTAAACCAATTTGGTGTTTGTGTCTGTCTGAGTAAATGATTATTATTTCTATTATTTCTCTCTCATATTCAAAATTCTATGTGCCACACTGCTTTCTGACTGTAAAATGAGGCAGCTATTTAGTGAAAACTGCTTGTATAAATGCTTTGATGCCAGTTCCCATTGCATTGGGTGAAAAGAACTGATTTTTTGGTGCCTCATGCAAAGCTTTCCTTCCTCCCCTGTTCTCCTGGGAAAATGTTCTCCTTCAGACACTCAATAGACATAAACTGCAAAGTTCTTTGAAAGTAAGGCTGAACATAAACGAGAGTGGCTTGAAATGTCTTGCTTTCACGGAGCCTTTCTCCTAAAGGATTGATATTCTGCAGCTGAACTTGCCCATCATCAAGTTAATGTGTTGGGGAGTCTGGGGAAGCAGCAGGGAAGAGGGGGCTGGGTCAGAGACCAGGGATTTATCAGCTGGTAGAGCTTCAAGCAGAGGAAAGACTGTGAATTCAGAGATACCTCAGCAAAAGGAAAACATATTTGGATATCCCCTGTAACAAGTGCTGTTAACCTCGCAAGCCCCCAGTGCACCCACTCCGCACAGAAACTGTCCCTTCTATTGGAAGGACATTGTGATGAAGCCTAAAATACATTTCCAGCAGTATGAGCCAGCAGAGAGCTGGGAGCAGGAGGGAGGCAGAAAAGATTGCTATGAAAAGGCTGAAGCTGCACTCAGAATTTTCTCCAAATATCCTCTTTTGCTGTTTTCACAGTCTGGATGTTGCCCTTCAGTAAAAGACTGAAGATGAAAATATGTTTGTCATGAAAGTAGTTTAAAATAGTCATGTCTGATAAAAAATATCCAGCAGCCTTTGTGCAAAGAAAGGATGGCCAGTCCAACAAGCTCTCTTAAGGGTAACTTTTCAAATGTGAGGACAGGAACTGTCTCCCTTAAAAAACCCACCTTTTATACTTTTCTTTCTTTTAATTTATTTTTGCAGCTGTCATGAGTCTTAGTTAAACAATGAGGGAAACAATGAAAAAGGTACTGAGATGCTTCTTTCTCTGTCTTATTGACTGAGGAGTTTTCCTGAATTCCCTCTTTGCTGTTTTCTCTGAGGTTCTATTTCCTGGTGCTGTTGGCTGCTGGGGCCCTGACAGTGACTTGCACGGCACAGCTCCTCTTTAGACCCAGCCTGCAATATTTTGGGAAGGCCAAGGGAACATGGCAACATAGGACTGACCACACCAGCTCAGGTCTGAAGGCCACTAAACCCAGGTTCATACTCCATAAGCTTTTTTTAAGAGGTACAAACAATTAAAGCCTAGACCTCATTTTTGTACCGACGCTTAAGGTTAATACTTTCTCTGCAGGCAGCTAAGCTTTATGAAGTACCTGTGACGTGTTGCCATCCACCAGACACTGCAGAGAAGACGTGTCATCTGTCACACCCACCTTGGGGCACTGCTACAACTTTCGAAGTCTTTTAATATTGCTGAGCATGTTCTCAGTGTTACTAGATTTCACCAGCTTGGTGGAAAACAAAGTCATAAAAGGAGAAGGGGAGGCTTGTCAGGTAAATTAATTAGGTAAATTACTTATAAGTTAAATTAATTCCAGGCAGCACAGAGGTTTTTATTATAAGTCTGGCATAAAAGAGAGAGAACGGCAATAATAACCACAGAATTAAAGGTAAATAGCCTTCTTAGAGGTCTTCTAATTAAATATTGAGCAGAGTGACTCTGAGATCAAAAACATGTCAAACTCACAGATATAAGAGGAAAATCTAATATTTAGAGAGGACCTGTCATCAAAACATATGCAGAAAGTCAATTACAGTTCTTCCGATGAGACTGAGTGGAAAAATGCCTTTCCAGAAGTCAAAAGGTATGAGAAATGACACAATCTTAGTTTAGGATTGGAAGTTGATTAGACTAATTACACAGTGCAGTAGAGGTAACTCTTTCTGCTCACTGCAACTAGACTAAGATGCATTTGCATTTAACAGGAATAATAATACGGTAGTATAAGAGCTGCATCACCCTGTGAAACAGCAAAGGTTCAGGTCCTAACTGCAGTCTAGCAGTCACCAGGAAAGTATAAGATTTGTGATAATTGTAACACATAATGAAATCAGGAGACTGTTTCTTTGCCTGGTTTGTGTTTTGGATCAGATGCATCATGGGATGGCTTTCCTTTCTCTATTTTTGTGGGAACAAGAGGGTAATCACAGTTCCTAACCTCAGAGAGGTAACACACATGGCTAACAGAGAAGGGCATGAGCTTTACCAGGTTTTCTTCAAGGTCAATGGAGAAAACCCCTTGAATAGTCTCTTCTTTTTAGAATTTCTATTAGCAAAGGTAAGTGAAGCTTAGGGAGACGAGGTGTAGATACCTGAGGCTGGGCAACAGAGTCACCTCACGGGGAGCAGAAATAGTTTTGTCTGACCTGAAGACAACAGAAATGGGTGACATGGCTTCTCTCCTGTATTGGGTGACATACTTAAACAAAAGAGTGAATATGGGATTATAAATGCCTTTGAAAGATTTTTGCAACTAAGGAAGACCACCTAATCATTACTAGGAAGGATCCATAAATGAGCATAAAAAATATGGTGACAGTAACTAACCTATGCAATGCAAATTGCCTGTTGCCACATATTTGCAATTACAGTTTTGCCAATAAAATTTAGAGACAGCTAGAAACAGAAAAATGAAGGTTAAAGTATCGTTGGAAGCTCCCAGATTTTTTACAAGCATAAAATGAAAATAATCATGTCTCTCAAGTAGATTGCTAATTGCAAATTTTATATTTCCTCAAATGCTGAAATCCTTGGAATTTCACAGTGGTGTAAGAGAAGAATCTTTCTGAGAAAAGCAGCAGATTTTTCTCTAATGTGTGTAAAGCACTCAGTTATTAACAAAAAGCAGCGTTGTCATAAATTTCAGCAGCTTCTTCCCTCTTGCAAAATATACCCTGCTTGTAGTTCTGAAAGAAATAAGAAATCTTGGAAAAGAAAGGCCACTCTAATACTTCTATAATAGCTTACTTTTTCAACTTTCTAATTTAGCCCTAACATAGTTCCAGTTGTGCTATTAAATCAGCTAGATTACTCTTCAGGAAAATACTTTAAAAGCCTGAGGACCCCTTTTAATACTTTGAAAAATATGTTCTGTTTTTTCCATTATAAAATTTCATCAGCACTACGCTTATGGAAGCAGAAAGGGGAGAGGAGATAGAGAGGAAATTATCTCAGAAGAGTAAGTTGAATTACTGAAGCTGAGGAAGGAAAGAAAGAGGGAAGTTGGTTGTGTTAGACAAAAAGGCTTTTTAGGGGTAGAAGAAATACGGCACCAGAAGCAGAAAGAATTTCAGGGACTAAAACAACCTGATGCCATACCATACACAGCATGATGAAACTATACCTTTTTATTAGTGAGTAGTAATGAGCTCACAGTAATATATTTAATTATGCCTGTAATATGGCAGACAGAAAACAAGAAATGTTACACTTCCATGCATTTTAAGGTCTTTCATGACAAGTCTTTCCTATCCGAAAACTTCAAATCATCAGGAATATTTTGAGGGGAACACAAACTGTGACTGAGGAGTTCTGCACTAAAGTTTCTGCAGAATTAGCTGTTCTGAAGAAAGTTATAATCTTAAAAGGGAGACACAGGGAGGTCTCTGAAAAAAGAAAGATTGACTTTCTAATCACAAAGTATTTAGGAAGGTGTGATAAAAAGTGTCAGCAAATTGAATACTGAAGTTGGACAGAGGTCTTCTTGACACAATATTCAATGAAATATTTCAGTGCAAACTTCAAGCCTTGCAAAAGAAAGTAATGGTTTTGTATCATGTGTGATTGGACTCTAGAACTCACCACCAGAAGAAACCATTGCAGCCAACAATGCACCAACATTAACACACAAAAATAATGAATGGACACAAACATCGGGGACTATACCAACACCATCACATGGGAAGAAGTGAGGGAGCATATAAATCCTGACCAGAGAAATCAGGAGAGCAGGCTGCTGACCTCTTTTCCTGAAGCAACAGGCACTGGCCATGTTTGGAGACAGAAGGCACAGAGGCTGGGACCAGCACTGATCCAACCCTAGTTATCCTCCAGAGAAATACCCACTTTAGCGTTTGCTTATCTAGGAGAGATGATGAGAGAGTGAAGCAGGCAGCAGTTCATTGGCACCGACATTCTACTCTACAATAAAAAAATTCCATAAAAAAATCTGGCATTTTCCTCCAATGTTTCTTGCTCATTCTACTCCAGACTATGCCAGGGACCCCAAAGTATCCCAGGACACAGACACAGAACTGTTGCACATTTCCAACAGGAGCAGTAATAAAGATGAAAAACATACAAACAATAAAAATATAAAAAATATAAAAAATCAGAAAGAACATCAGCACACTACTCATTCTTGCAGTGTCATTTTTGCTTAAATGTCTATAATCCAAAATTTCACAAGCATAGGGCATATTCCATTCCAGGAATTCAAAGTTCTTCATGTAGCGAAAGGTGCAGATTATTGATCATGTACATTAATAAACTACTTTACAAAAGACTCCAATTTTGTTGATTACACTATGCAAGGAACAATTCTATGCAAGGAACAATTCAATGCAAGGACATTTCAGTCCAGCAAAACTGAAGTAGCCAGATTACATCACTGTTCTCCAGATAAAGAAGATGTATTTTTGCAGGTTTATATGTGGCATAAAACCAATACAAATGCAGTGGCATATGCATGATATAATTGATTAGTGAAGCAAAATGGAAACGAATCTTCCACGGTTTTACAGGAGACCTAAGGCAGGTGACACCAGAGCCGAGACTACATCTCTGACCTCCAAGACTGGCTTGTCACCAAAGAAAAACATGTTTATCATTTTAGGGCAGATTATTTGACTTTTCTCCTCTTTAAAATGTATTTCCTAAATAATTTATGTAAATAAAACCAAACCAAAAGGAAAACATCAAAAAAACACCCACCAATAATTTGTCAGAAAGTTGTTGTTTCCAGCTATTAGTCTATATATCTGACCTGACTATGTCATCATTGTGTCCCTGCTACATAAACACTAGAGCAAAATAGTTAAAAAAGAATAGTAACAGCAACTGACAATAAACAACAAAATTGAATAATAAGTACTCCAGTCAGTGTGCTAATACCAGCAGTTAGCAAATTAGTGTTTGCTATCTAAACATTCGGCTGCACATATATTAGGTCATGCAATTCATTGTAAAAACTAATGAATAAAGCTGGATAAAGGATATTCTACTCATTTTCTCTAAGCTTTGTGTTTTTTTCATATTTCAAATCAACATAAACCCACAAATTGTGTAATTGTTCATGAAGGGAATCACAAGAGAAAAGCAGATTACAAAGTTTTTCTCACAGATTGAGTTCAGAGTTTTTGTCTTTAAAAATTATCCTTTCCCAAGAAAACCAGAAGCAGCTAGTTTGTGATAGGAAATAAAAACAAAAATCAGGATATTGAATCAAAATGTTTAAATGCAGACAAAATCATTAGCGTTTTTAAAAAAAATATTTTATTATTTTCAAAACGGAATTATTCATTTATGTCTTTTATCCTAATCATGTCTAAAACTAATGGGAAAAGTGAGAGGCTATTTAAAACTTTTGTACAGTGGGAGTACACTAGTTAGCAAGAATCCTTTAATAATATCATTTTAAGTGTTTCGCTCCTGTTACTTATGAATATGTGACGTTCTTTAGCTTTTCATTCATAACTGCTGTCTAATTGTGAAGATGATCACATGTAAAAGCAAGCTGTGATCTACATTTGTATAGAATAATGCATTCACAGTGGCTTACCAATGATGCAAAGTAACCCTTATGTCCAGTAAACTGCTAGCTCACTAACCACTATAACTCCATATAATACTGTGCTCTGAAAGTAGTGATTTTAACCTGCTGCTAATAGCTGAATCAGAAAACAAGAGATAAAAGAAAAGTTAATGCTTGGCATTTTTTATATAAATAGATTTCTACCATTTATAGGGGATTCAGTTTTTTTTAATTTAAAAAGTATATGGTTTCCTCTGAAAAATCCTAAAACATCCTTGATGTTTTATCCCAAACATTTTCAGAAACTTTAGATCACTTTAAACTTATTAAAAACAGCTAATAATAAAGTTAGTCCAGACAATAAAAGGGGTTTCATGGTTACAGTAATGAGTTTTATTAATTGTTTGGTTCAGAACACTAATAAAAGAACACTAATAAAAACAACTTGTGATTAAAATTCATATCTTGTTTTAGTATAATCTGTTAATTTAGAACAGCATATTTCATTATTACTGCCAAAAAAAAAAAAAAAGGAAAAGAAAAAAATGAGCTAGCGGGTGTTTCTTCCAGAAAAATGTGGTTTTCAGAGATTTTAATTTTTCTGATTTTAATGTCTTCGATCTCACCCAGTGTTTTAACTGCAATTGATTCTGTTTCATAGGATTTTAATTTTTCAGTGATCAACACTTCCCTACAATCTAGTTTTCTGGAGTTTCTTTATCATGAAAAAGAAATTACCAAACTATCTCCACCTTGCAGCATTGTTTTCACAGTGTGTTTTGCAAAGATCTCTCCCATCCTGCCATTGCCTCCCCAGCTGGGACGGGCTCCTGGTTGACATTTTCACCTGGCAGCACTTGAGCCCGTGGTATCCCCTCCAAGGGGACCAGCGCCACGGCTTGTGGTCTGCTTGGACCCAAAGAGCTCGCAGAGAGCACTGGGGCTTCACAGCCACGAGTGCCCGTTGAGTGCACTCACGAGTGCGAGCTGAGAGCTCCTGTTGGCAGAAAAACAGTCAGGAGAAAACCTGAAAACTAAATACCGTCATTATTCACCTGTAAAGGTTTTATGCTTCTCTGACAGTAATTGCTTTGGGTTTTCATCAGTGTTAGGGACCGTGTTTCAAATAACTCAGCCACACTAGCTTGCAAGTGGAGCAGCACACCTTATGCATTTTTTAATGTTTTTAAGAGGCATCCTGTATCTTTCTCGTTGCAGCCAAAGATAAAACCTATTAGAGAAATAACTGTTGCTCAATTTCCTCCGTATCGGCTCCTTCATGACCAAAGCTTTGAAGCAGAGCAAAGCTGCTACTTACAGCCATGGATCATCAAATGCTTCAAGTCTTTGTATCAATCTTCTCCCTAGTATCAATGTTCATGTATTTCAATCTCTAACATTCATTTTCAATGATCTCAAGAGACTACATGGGGTAAGACACCAGTTTATTTCATCCCTAGTAGCTTTCACACAGTTTTTCCAGGTCAGCAACATACACAAAGCTGGGAAACAAATATGAGCTGTGTCCACTAAAAAATATGTCCCTTTCCCCCAAAAAGTGAACACTAAATGAGAAACTAAGGGGAAAGTAAAGAAGTCAGGAGTTTTTTCTAAGGAACTGTGGACAAGAGGGATGGGGAAGCATCCTCATTTTAGAAGCATTTTCAATACAAACCTAGTTACAAAAAAAAAATTAAAAAATTAACCACAGAATGTTAAAAATAAATGTACAAGGTTGATTTATTTAAATATCAGTTTATAATTCCTTTCCAGCTAAGCAGCTTCCCATATGTTGGAAAATGATACATATTTTCAAGATTTTTCTCTTTATATTCCTAGCATTTAAAACTGAAAGGAAATGTTTCCATACAAATGTATAATACATGAGTTTTGGTTTTCTTAAATCACTTTTTCAAAAATAAAATTTATGATAAGCCCAAAACATTTAGTTGACTGAAATAATTGTTAAAAAAAATTGCTGTTTTCTCAGTGGCTTTCAACTTGTGTGGTTGAAGAAATAATTTGAACTGCCACTGGGCATAAAAATCAGATGAAATTTATGCATGTCCTCAGTAGTCTTATGATAATCATAAAGTGAAAAATATATCCAGATATTCACACCAACTCACAGGTTTCTACTGCCAGAAACATTCCCAGTGGTCATTGAATAGTGGCCTCTGCAGTTTTGCAGGTTTTTTTGGTATATCAGCAGCAAGCAAGCCTGTTGTCCTGAACATACATGTTTTATGCTGAAAGTCATTCAATTGCAGTAATTAAGGAAACTAAATGGCAGAAGAAATAAAGACACAAAAGATTGAAGTGACATGTCCTCAGGTATAAACCCAATCATTGACGGAGAAGAATGGAGCCCAACCTGTCCTCTCTCTTCAGACACCACCCTAATTCTCCCTACAAGTGTAGCTAATTTCAGAGGCAGGATATTAGATGAAACAGATCGTTGAGCTGCCAACCTCATTTCTCTGTGAAGTTTAACATCCTTACCTTCTACTGCGTTCAGCAAATACAAAAAAGGTACAGAGCAGCTTGGAGCATAAGGGAACAGCGAGACAAGCATTTATCTCTTCTATTTTTTAAAAATACTGTTAGAGATTTAATGACTGATATAATTATGATACATCGCTTGTGAAATTCCAGATCATTAACCTCCTCTGCCATGTGTAAAATGGAAAAACTCTGTCGTTACTATTAAAAGAACGATACAGAGAAATAATTAATTCTTATTAGGCTCCCCACACTGAAAATACGTGAAGCAGGTGCTGGGGCCGGAGTGCGCTGCCTCTGACTCTGCACAGGGAGCACAACGCAGTTGTGCAAAACCCCACTGGCACCTCCAACTGCAGTGGGGTGGGATATCCCAACCCATCTGCAGATGCCTCTGGGAGGACATGGGTCTTCTGTAGGTCCGCTGTTGTATCTGCCAGAGCTGCAGGGACTACCACATGTACAAAGGCTGATTGTACTGCGAGAGACTCCAGGATTTCCTCCAGGTGCCTTGTCATGTGGCAAACAGAGTGCCCAAAGCTGCTGCTCTTGCACAGAGAGGAAGAAAACCTTTCTCTGCTCTGAATTCTGTTGAGAGCAATATTTTACTGAACAAAGGGGCTGTTGCCATCATTGTGTTGGTGATATCACAGGAGAACTTGGTGACTGAATTCCTTCACAGCTGACCTGTGCCATCTTCCCTGGGATTCACAGAGCCCTGGGACAGTGCCCTGCTCTCCAGCACCACTTCTCATCCACTGACAGCTGGGAACACAAAGATTTAATGGAGAAAAAGCCAAGAAAGCATCATCAAAAATTCTTTAGTTACACTGTTTCTCAGAGATTCTATACAAGTAAACAGGAAAAAATGAGGAAAATAATTTTTTTTTGGTGCTCTTTCTGTTTTTTGGAGATATTAATCTCAGATGTGTTCTCCCAGCAGTTCACAGCTGAGTCTCCCAGTGACCACAAACGTTTCGTCTAACTCAGGCAAAACCCAGTGGCTTAAAGACAGAATTGAGCATAAGCTGCTTGCTTAGAACAGGCTCCAGCTGGATCACCCAACAGTCATTTCTGTCTTTGGACCTTTTTCACTCTAAATTAAATCATAATTAGTCAAAGCATCCAATTAATGCAATCAACATTCGTTAGGGGAACAGAGCAGCTGGTCAGGCTGTATCAGTCCTGTTTTGGGAGTCTAAGGGAAAGATTGATGATTCCTGTTGACTCTATAGCCCTGTGCAGCGATTCGAGGAACCTGCCACAGCATGGGAGCTTGGTGAACTGGCCGAGCAGATCTGCTGTCTCTTGGCAGTGGATGGAAGGAGGCTCAGCTCCCTCAGACACCTGGAGATCTTGATTAGAACAACTGTGCTCCACCCTGCTTCCCACAGCACCTTCGCCTGGATGGATTAGTTCACTGCTTTCCAACACCCCTTCCCTCAACAGGGGGAACAACAAACACATAACAAGAAATAACTAATCACAAACGACTTCGGTATATCTGGACATCTCTTACATGTCAGATGGTAGAAAGCCAGGACCTGTGCAATGACCAAATAAAAAAACAAGCCCCGCCCCAGACAAAAAAAGACCTATTAAAATAGGTTCCCAACAATTCTAAAAATTAATTGGAGTACAGCACGACTTACATACTGTAAGCATTATTTCAAATTTTAATGAAAGAAACCAGTATTAGCTGTGGTTTAATGAAAGATCACCACAATTTCTGGAAACTGCCTATGTACAGGTTGACAGTAGAGCTCCATTACCACTTCAGCTGGGATCAAGAACATGCTTTTAGAGGCAATTTCCCAGTCACATCCCTGTACTACACACAAGTTCATTTGATGGAAGACTTTCAGACCATGATAATGAGTTTTCTTTTGGAAAATACTTAACCAAAACCTACTGTCCAGAGCCTCTTCTAATACACTTCACCTGCTACACCCTTTCAGACCACATGGCCAGTCTAGGGTTAATGCAAAGTAAAACACTCCAAAACTGTGCGATGTGAATATCAGCCCAAAATATTTTGCTGTGTGGATCTACTCCTTTTGTTTTACAATATGTGCTAATGTAGATACACCCTTATTTTACTTCTGGTCAGTATACTCTTGGCTTGAATTGAGCCACATTCAGTTTTCTAAAACATAGATAGTTGGATAGCACTACAGATATTACCTAGGGACAGTAAATAATTATAGAAAACTGCCTCATGATATTGCTTGTCGAGATTAGCAGTTGGAATAGTGGTGCTACCATTGGACACCACAGAAGGCAGTTTCCAACAGTTTGTGACAACACTGCCAAAACCAAGCACGGCTGAAAAATGTTTCTCTATTCACTCCAGTGCTCCTCTGTTGGCCTTTTTTCCAACATTTTTATTGAACAGTCTTTTTCGATTTTGCTTCATAAAAACCTTCTGGATAAGATCAGCTTTTGGTTAAGATAAGCTTTCAGGACAAGAGGTAATGGGCACAAACTTGAACATAAGAAGTTCCATCTAAACATGAGGAAGAATTCTTTACTTTGAGAGTGCCAGAGCTGTGGAACAGGCTGCCAAGAGAGGTGGTGGAGCCTCCATCTCTGGAGATATTCAAAACATGCCTGGACATGTTCCTGTGCAACCTGCTCTTGGTGGATCTGCTTTGGCAGGGGGGTTGGCCTAGATGATCTCCAGAGGTCCCTTCCAACCCCATATGATTCTGTGATTCTGTGATAAGACCCTCATAGTCCACATAATCTTTTGGAGACTGTTCTGTGTTGACCCCAGACAGCAAGTAATGCCCCAGCCAGGTTCTTGTTTAATCCCTGCCAGATGGATGGGGAAGAGAATTGGAAGGGCAAAAGCATGAAAAGTTCTTGGGTTGAGATAAAGATCTTCTAATAAATAAAGGGGAAATAAAAGGAAAGACAAAAAGTGATGCAAAAGCAATCACACACCACCACCCACCAGGAGACTGATGCCCAGTCAGTCTCCAAGAAATGGCTACTTTGGTAAAAGCTCCTCTCCACCTCCAGCAGTTCTATTGATGAACACATCATAAGATATGGAATCTCTGTTTGGTCACTTTGGGTCAGTTGTCCAATCTGTGTCGAATCCCAGCATCTTGCCCAACCCCCACCTGCTCACTGAGAGAGCAGAGAGAGACAAAGAAGATGTTGGTGTTCTGCCATCACTGTTCAGCAACAGCCGAAACATCGGTGTGTTCTCAATGCTGCTTTGGTCACAGGTCTGAAACACGGCCCCGTATGGGCTGTCAGAAAGAAAACTCTATCCCAGCCCAGCGCAGCACAGGAAACTTCATTTCTGTTTTGCTTTATCAGTCTCGAATGGCACTGAAGTTTTTAACCAGATGTTTTTAAAATTTTCCCAGAATTGTAATGCCTCCGTGAGTTGTCATTTGCATCTTTGACTCATCTTCACGGCTTTTGGCTCAGCCATACACAGCCAGAACACTTCTCCTGTCAGTACAGATAGTTGCTCTGTTAGTTTACTGACCCCAGCAATTCTCGGGCACCTGAACTTTCAAGGCACTTCAAAAGAAGATGACAGTAATTCTCTGGAAAAAGCAGAGGCTATTTTGAGGACAGAAAACAGCAGCACCTGTCTTGAAGCATTTTGCTGTGGTCACAGTAAGTCAAAGCCCAACACTGTGTCGAACATGGGAACCTGTCAGTAAGAGTAAAGGAAGACACCAAATGTAAAAGGACATATTATAAATCTTACATTAGATATCAGTCGCGTTGATGTTAAAATTAGAGTTGGTCTTTAACATTTCATAGAGGACAAAGAAGTCTATGCTTCTGTAACTGAATTCTGTTTTTAATCTGTGGCCCCCACAGGACAGACATGGACGCTTCTGACAGGCGTGCGACCGTAAGGGAACATAAAAAGGCACTTAATCATTTTCAGGAGTGCTCTTGTCACTTAAGACAACACAAAGTATTCGGCCCCTTTCCCTCTTCTTTCTTCCTTTTCATGAGCTGCATACAGAGAACAGCAAAATTTCTCCACTTCACCAGGGGTTTTGGATGCCAGTTTTAGTTANGCTTTCAGGACTGGCTGTCAGCAATAAATATTTATTTTACATGTCACGTCCTCCAACATTTCTGTCAGTTCCTCTGCTTCCCAGTTTTTTGCATAAGCCTTCAGAAGTTGATTTTTACAAGCTAAACAGGCTGGCAGTGAAGCAGAGATTAAAATCATTGCGTATGAAAGATTAAATTGCTGCAGTAAAACGGACTGATTGGAAAACCATGCTTAAGCAGTCATCAATATAATTCACCAAGCGGCCATTCACCAACACAAAGTGTAGGTAGATGCATCCAAATTCCGACTATAGTTTAAAAATAATTGCAGAGAAGACACATTGTTTTATGCTGTAAAATGTAAATCTCTTTAATAAAAAGCCTTCCACGATTTCTACATCATGATAGTAGCAGTCTACTTCTCAATTTGTCCTAGTGTCAATGACTACAGAGAAAAACAGAGAACAAAGGATCATGTGTTGTATTATAAGCTTCCAAAGCAGATGAACATACTTTCCTAATGTGCCACACTCACGGGTGGTTTTTTGCTGTTCTTGTTCTTGCTGATGTTTTCTAGATGAGTGGAGCAATATTTAAAAGTTTGCAGGAAATACCAAGGAAGAGGGGAAATGTAATCAAAGCTTCAAAAGTAACTTCATAGTTGATACAGACACTAACGAGACTCTTCAAAGTGGCTTTGGAAAAAAGAACTCAGCTTGCGTATTACAGATAAAGTTCATGTAGGATCTTCGGACCATGGAAAAGCTAATACTGATGACACTAAACAGACTTGGTTCCCATTTTTTTTTCCCTCTTTGTTTTAAGATTCATGATTAATTCACTATTTTTTTTTTCCACAGGACAATGAGAAGCCGTGTTCTTAAAGAGTTAGAGTTGATGCTAACATTCATCTTGAATTTAAATTACGGAATTAAACTTCTTGCAAGCTGATTGTAATATGTCAGGCAGCAAGCAGAAGTTCATGACATAAGGAAAGTTGAAAATGAGAAGTTAACTGAAAGACATACATTTTTGCAAGCCAGATGGTGTATACTGTTTAACCTGAAATATAAGGGTTTTAATTTTGAGTCAAGAATGAAAATAATTGCATTTTCCAATGAAATTTTTGGTCATCCTAATCACGATCTGCACGATAGATAATTGTGAAAGTGGTTTTTATTCTGAAAATGTGTTATTGATCTAATCTATTTTTTCGTCTTAACTTTTTCAAATATTGAAAGATTCACATACACCGAATTAACATGCTTTCTGAGTCTTGGAAAAACTTGAGTGCAGAGGATGTAGCGGAAGCCCTTTTAGGTTGTTGTGTTGTTAAAAATCAATTACAATAAATCAAAGGCTGATAAATACTTAAAGTTTTTCTTTGAGAAATATATTTAACTCTTCTTTGTGTTTAATGCAGAAAAGCTCTACCCATGGATAATCTAGGTAATGATATCATTTGATACCAACCCCCCTTGCTTTCACTGTGTTTTGAACACATTAGGAAGCTCAAGAGCAATGCAGCACTTGTATCCTATCAGTTACTGTAACATTAATCAGATCCTTAAAATGTGAGGTAGAGCATAAAAAGCAAGAAATGCACATGAACAAATGAATAAAAGAAACAGAACACTATATAATGAGAGACTGAGTCAGTGAATACCAGTAGAGAAAAAATAAGTCCAGCTTTGAGAAATTTGAAAATTACTTTAAAACAAAACTTAAAAAAATTATTAATTTGTCCTCTAGCTAACACTAAAAAAAAATAATGAAAAAAGTAGGAATTAGCAAATTTAGCAATACCTATATACCTATAAGAAAGAGGTAAGAGGGATATCTGAAATAACTTTTAGTCTGTTTTTATACCTGAAAGTATAAATCTTTCAGGTAAAAGGCAAGATATTAAGAAGAGACAAGAAGAAGATTAAAATCACAGAAGTAAACTTAGCAGCTAGAAATCTACTGCTGGAAGTTGTAAATCCATGAATGCTACAATTCACGGAGAAGCAGAAGGAGGCTTTATCACCTTGTGATCTCCTCCAGCTGCCGTATTTACATCAGGAAGCACCCACCAGGAGAAAATTATTGTTTGTCTCCCCTGCATTATCTTATATATAAAAGCAGCCCAGGAGCTGGCAGGGACTCAGAAAACAGACTAACTTTCTCTCTTAGGTGAAAACACAGGTTGTGTTATCATTCAGTGTAAATTGCTTTTGCTGTTTTGAGTTTGACTCTCCAACTCTTTGTACTGATTTTGCACCACAGATTTTAACTGTTCACTTACACAGATGTGCATGAGAGAAACCTTTGAAATATGACAGATAAAGAGATTTCAGCAGCTAGCACTGTATTTCACGTGTTATTTCCTCAAAAGAAACAAGCAGAACAAAAAAAGCAGCAAAACAGAACCAAGTATTTGCAGCCAGATGGAAGAAAACAGAACAGGGAGTTTTGATTCCAAGTTATATTCTGAGAAAATAACTGCATGGCAAAGAGTTAGAGGGACCATAAATCAGACAAATTGCCTGCTTTCCAGACTCTATGGCTTCATCTCTGAGAAAAATAAAGCAGGCTCTGTGTCCCAAATTCCAACATCTGACCCCAGAATCTCCAGGTGATGACCTTGAGGCGCAATTCCTGTGGCAAAACCAACCCGCTGGGGAGGAGTGTCACCGAAGCCCCTTCTGCTTGTCTCCATCAGGAGATCCTGGTTCAGCCCACGGTGTTTCTGTTTGACAGTTCTGGGAACACTTAGACCCAGATTCATCGCCGGCACCTTCGGGCATCTCACTGCGGGGCTTGAGCTGAGGCTCTCGCCGCCCCCACCGGCTCCTTCTGCGGAGAAGGGGCAGAGCGAGGCACAGCCAGAGACAACATGGGGGCACAGGGAGCTGAGTCCCCCGGCAGAAACACCTCTGTCAGTTCCACAGAGAGGGTCAGGTGCTGCCGTGGCTTTCCAGCAGCTGGTTCTAGCAACTCACAGTTCACTGGAGTCTGATGGCTCAGCCAAGGGAGCAAAACTCCACGGTGTGAATGGTGGCCTCTTTCCCCCACGTTATTTTCCTGTCAGTAACAGGAGAAAAAGTTACAGTGGGATGAAAAATGAAATTCAGAGTTATTGGCAATTAATTTCCTCCCATCTTCCAATACCATCTTTCTGTAATCAACAAGAGCTACCAATGAATAAAGTTTACTTAAAGTTTTTCTTTGAGAAATATATTTAACTCTTCTTTGTGTTTAATGCAGAAAAGCTCTACCCATGGTAGCTCTACACAACTTACCAGAAGTTGCGTACACAATCACCAGCACACGTTCAGCTTCCTCATGCACCATCGTGGCTTAACCTATGGGTTTTGTCACTATTCTAAATGGTCGTTTTTTGAAAATGTCTTTTATTTCAAGTGCTGTTTTTATAATCAGATCACAAGAGGCACCTAAGTCTCATAATAAAATGAGGATAAAAGCTGTTGTTTTAGAGCTGTAGATGAGTAAATTAAAATGCTTATTTAGAAAAAAGGGATTTTCTTAAAATAAAATCAGGCAGTGCATGCAAATTTCACGTACTGTTTTGCAGTCTGTTCAAAACAAACATTAGGTTTTCTAGGAGGCCTGTGGCTACTCTTTAACTAAAATATACAACCAGTTATTTTTACATCAAAGATGAAATGCAGTTTCTGCCTTGCAATCAGCAGTTTGAGGAAATTCATTTGATTAAAACAAAAAAAAAAAAAAGAAAAAAACCCCTTGAGTATTTTTTTTTTGTTTTGGTTTCAGGTATTAACATTTTAATTTATTTTTCAAGACCAGGTACTAGATTTGGCTGCCAGGTCACAATTTAATTTACTCCTTGGATGCATCCCAATTATTCATACTTTCAGTAAAACATTAAAAAATGCCATATTAAATTTTCACTTAAAACCTCATGGGATACAAACTGCAACTTTGTTAATAACATACAAAAATATATAGCAAAGAGTGCAAATCTCGTTTTTTACAGCACAACTATAAAATAATCAGCCTTTTTGTCTATGTACTTTTGAGGTAAGCTCACCTGGAAGAAGATGGGATTTTATAACAGACTAGTGTAAATGAATAACTCTCTCTCTGTCTCTGCATTTATACACATGAAAGTACATATATCCATATATCTGTCAGTCAGGGGACTGGAGGTGGCAGCGATGGGAGTGTTTAGAAAGTGGTCAGATTGGGCCACATTTCAGGCTGTGCACATTCATTAACCACACACTGACTGGTGATGGCCTGCGCCCACACCTTCTCCCAATTTTCCACCACACAAACACAACTTTGGGTCTCCTAGCTTGTATCCCCAGCCGGCTGTGGGGGCACAAACCGGCCAGCGCTGGTGGCCATGGTCCTCAGTGGCCTTGGCTGAGTGGCCAACGTTATGGCAGTCAAGTTGTTCAGGCCTTGGTGATGAGGCCTTCTGCCTCATCTTGCCTTGCTTGCACAATAGTGTTTATCTTGCTTTGGGGTTTGTCACCCTCTTTTTAGCAGGATGTTCTGTGTATTTGTGGTCACTTGTGCTTATGTTGCTCTTCACCGCACACCTTCTATCACTCAGGAACTTCCCAAAATCTGCCATACATGTCTGAGTTCACACCTTGCTCATTTCTTTATTTAAAATACTTCTACGCTTTGCTGGCTATGTCATCACAATGCTGCAAAATACATACTGCTACTGGTTAAACAGCTTTAATATGCTTATACTTACTTTCAGAGACATATGGGCAGTGCTTTTATGCCTTCAAATTCTACCCTGATTAGGTGTCACAGTCCTGTGTTTTGGATTCTTGGCCAGTGACTCAATTTTTCAATGATCTTGTATATTCATCTACCCTGGAAGAGGCTTTAGTGCAGTAAGTGCTGGCTTCACACAGACTCTTTGCAGGAGGAAAAGAAAGGTCAAACAGAAATACGGTACATCCAGTTTGTAACCCTATGGCATGATGCAAGGCAAGGCAACTGTTGTTCTTTCAGAATACTTTTATAAACAAAACCAAAGAAGATTACTTTTGAGCCTCCAGAGAGTAAGTGTTGTGGTTTTTTCCACTGGAAAATTTAGATTCCTTTAACTTAACTTGCTGAAAGCATGCATTGGCTTCAGCAGAGGTCTAGGAAAGGATCCCTGGTCAAAGAGAGACAAGTGTAAGTTTATCTCAAGCAACATCTTTCTCAAGGTGTCATCAAAGTTCTGCTGCTGCTTTGTCTAAAATGAAAACAGAGATTTGCATCTACATCTTCCAGAGTACAGATCCTGACCACCAGTATTGGCTATTCCACAGTCATACACCCTTCCTCACTTCCATAATCAGTTTCTACTTTTTACGGGTACAGCTTTCTCTCTTAGACATCAGCTTCTCACACATACTGTTATGCTGCCACACGATTACTATCCCCAACTAGGAGAAGCTTCAGACCTAGAGAACTACAGTTATTTTCTTTCTACAAAAGAAATTCCCTGTCTGTCAAAGGAGGTATAATCCAGAAGATCACATAGTGTTGCTCACATGGCCCACGCAATTCCCAGGTTTGTCTTATGTAAGACCCAAAACTGAAGACAAAGTAAAAAAACCAAAAGTGTCATCAGCTCAACTCATAATTCTGTCAGTTTGTATTAATATGCAAATCTCTCCCAGATAGGCACTGTGTATCCCTGTGATGAAAATAGAAGGTTTTGTCTACTTAAATTTTCCCTAACATGTTAATATCTATAAGACATGATCATTTAATTGGACACATATTTAAAGAGAGACAGTGGAAAACTGGATTCTGTGGAGGAGTCATCCTGCTGGCACCACTTTTGATCAGCTGCTCTGGGCAACAACAGCCAAGTGGAGACAGCCTTGACAGTGGCCACCAGCAGAGCCCACCACCACCACCTCCTCTCCCCTCCTCCTCACTTGGGAAGCCACGACGCCACAGAGGGATCTTGGCCTGACCCAGCTGTGGGGAAGGGGAGAAGGTGTAAAGCATGACAGGGCTGGATGGAGCAAGACCAGGCCAGATGTGGACAATGGAGTAAATGATGTTACTATTCCAAATGCCACTGTAATACTGGCATTGCTGGGCTTCACATTCCCTTGGAATTGAGACACAATTAGGATACTGGTATGTTGCCCAGTGCTAATACTGCAGATAACCATAAAAAGCAGGAACAGGTCTTTATGCCAGCTGAGCTACGAAAGATGAGAGAGGAAGCCTTTACTGCAATGAAACTGTGATGGAACTCTGGTCTGTATGAGCAAGTTTTGATGACGTGCCAAAAACATCTGCTTTCCAAGACAACATTGCTTCTGCTATCTGCATAAGAGACACAGATCTTCCCCCTGCTGTAAGCAAACCTTTTTTCTTCTGCCTCCAATCCTGGCATGGCAGGCAGCTGGCAGAGCAGTGAGTGAGGCTGAGAATATAATCCTATTTTGTTTTACAAAGTCACGCGCTTCCAGACAGCATTTTTAAGCTCTTTGTTTAAGTTGTTTGATAACGTGCTCAGATACCAGCACTGGGAATTATAAATCTAGCACCAGGCAATGCAGTCAGTGCAGACAGAATTAAATGAATTGCTCTCTGGCTTTGATGAAGCACAAGTAGATCTGGCATGCACTTCTATTATGAAATGAGAGAGTTATGCCTTTTAATTATAAAAAACTAAAACCCCAAAGTGTCCCTTTCCATTTATGAAATGGGGGGATGAGGATGGAGAAAAGGTGTGGAATATAGCAGAGGAAAGGTCTAACTAAGTGAAGAAACACCAGTGTGGAGGGCCAAGAGTGCTGGTAACAGACCCTGAGGCACTGACCAGTGACCTCTCAGGTCTGGGTCCTGCAGGAGCCACCAGGAGGTGAGAGCCCAGGAGGAGGATGTCTTCAGCTCATGGTGGAGATGGCAACCCCAGGGTCCCACCACACACCGACACCAGGCTCTGCTCCGAGCAGTGGTCCAGGGAAGAGGATCTGAGCCTGACAGTGCCAGAGGAGGAGAGTCTGAGCTGCTTCTGTGTTGTTGGGTACAGTCATGGATAGTGTTCCAGAGGGAACACTGGGTGTCAGCTGTATATGAAGACACCAGCAAAGACATAAAAATATATATGGGCTGGATGCTTAGAGTCGTTCTCAGCCCTGGATCAGCCCCTACAGTGAGACAAGTGGTGAAGCAATGTGGATGAGCTTATATACGTTTTGTGGCAAGATGTGTTAAAGATTGAGGACTTCAGCTTCTCAAGCTCCAAACGCAGCAGAGAAAGGCAGGGCAGGAGAAGAGGGAATATCTCTCAAAACAAGAATAAACCCCACTTTTATCTTGGCTTTCACTGTAGCAAAGATATCCTCTGGAATTGCTGAATTAATGTTTTGATGTTCTCTAATGGAAAAATCTCTCACTGTGATTTCTGCAGATCAACACTTTGTGACTCTGCTGTCACATAGGACACAGGGACCCCCGTTGGGGTTAATTTAAATGGCTGGCTTGTAAAGATGCTCTGTTGTGTTTGCTGCAGCAAGCAGAAGCTTAGAGATATCGCAGGTTGTATCCCTGCAGAAAAGACTGGGAAAAAAAGAAATAATCACTGTTAATTTTTAAATGTTCTGCTTTGGCAGTCTCAAAATGTATCAGATACTCACCCAAAATAATAAAGTTTGCAGAGTGAGCCAGGCCAGAGTCGGGCTACATATGGCAATAGAGAGAGCAATCTCACACTGCCTCCGAGGGAAGCAGGGGTGGAGAGGGTCCTGAGACATCATTTACAGCCCACCCCTCTGTCATGAAAAACGATCAAACACGGCTAAAACATGACTGCAAGGTCTGGCCTCGTCCCAGCAGAGGGACTGGGAACACCGGCAGTTCCCGGGGGAGCCCAGCTCGCCTTCAGTGTCTGTTTTCCCTGCAGCTGGGGGCTGCTTGGCCGGCAGAGCTCTGCCTGTCTCTCAGCATCTCCCCGGGCAACGCTCGGCTCCGTGGGGTCCCCCTTTTCTCTCTGCCCTGGCACCCGCAGCTGGTGGCCTCCCGTCCCAGCTCTCCTGCACTCCTGGAAGGAGGCAGAGACTGGGTTCCTCTCTCGTGGCCTGAGGAGCACGAGGTCTGAAAGGTCTGAAGGCCAGCCACCCTTGGGACAGCGGCAGCGGTGGCTCCCCTCTGCCTCCATCCGTGTCCGTGTCGGTGGGGAAAAGCCACGGGTCAGCACGGGAGGGACGGGCTGCCCCCGGGGCTGGTCTCTGTGCTGGACATGAAGCTGGACAGCAACAGAGGGAGATGGGAAGAGGCAAGGTCGAACTCTGGTATTTGATGTTTTTCAAATGACGTGCTGGAAGAAGTTATTTTTGTGGACCCTGACTTCAGTTTTTCCTTGTGCTCTCAGGGGCTTCTGAAGGATTTCCTGACTAGCAGAATGGCTTCTCTCTCCCTGAAAAACAGGGAATGTTTGTATTTCACTAGAACACAAATGAGTCCCTTCTAGGCTGCCCGAAGGCTCAGGAATTAGCATTTGCATCATTTGCTACAGCTGTACCTGGCAGAGTATTTATAGTATGATTAAATTCTGTGCTCCACCAGAGCCAAGGTACGAATTCACACAGACCTGTTTTGCATCATTGGACAAGTGGGTGGCAATTAAAGGGGTCACTCAGCAGGTGCAGCTCCTTTGTCAGGTGGGGCAGGCACCCGTGCTCTGTGGAGTGAGGTTCTCAAAGTCACTTTGGAGGCTTTCACCAGCAAAAGACCAATCCATTTTGTGGGAATAACACTTTCTGTCCTGTGAGAAGCTGGGAAAACACTGTCTCATTCCTCCTGGGGACGGCTTCGTTCCTGGTGGTTGGTGGCAGAAGGCAAAATTTCTCAGGATGGCCATTTTGATCCAAAACTGAGAATATCAACACTTAATGATGGGAATTCTCAAATGCCAGAACAGGTAAGAAAAACATCTGAACCTTCAGTTTCTGCGTCTGGAGATGCAGGATTCGCATTTCTACTTCTCCTTACAGACTTAGTTGTAATGGCTCTTAAAATAAAACTGTCATGAAAATTCATTGTACCCAGATGCTTCTTTCTGTTGCTAAAATGAACAGATTCCTGTACTTTACAGAAGGCATCTGTCTTCTCCAGGAGGAGAAGGACTAGAAGGACCTTCCCCAGTAACACCTGTGACATGAAGACAGTTGCCAGTAGAAGTAAGTTACAGCAAAGAAATATACTGCAGATGTAAAACACCTGTGCCATCAGCAGAAGAAAAGCTAACATCAAGGAATGATAATTCACTTTTGTAATTTCTGTCTTAAATGTAGATGCCTGCCTTTATTGTAGGATCAAAACGTTTCACGGTTTGGACTCTATTCTTAAACCTCAAAGGGAGCTCGGTTAGTGGCACCGTAAGGACAGGACTCACTTGCTCACTGACCTCAAGGGGCACTTAGCCAGGGCAGGTGGTACAGACTGAAAGGATGCTCAGGAATCCCAGTTATTCATTTCATCTTTTCTTTTTGCAGTGAGGAGTTTGCTGTAGGCAAGAACTGAAGTAGAAATATGCCTTTTCTATTGGGTGTGTTCACAAAATCTGTCATTTGTAGCACATGCTCAGACTAACTGGTTTTACTATAACTGGTGCATGTTTAAACCATTTTTAGGGTAATTTTAGTGTTCGTTAATGACTAGGATGTATTCTCAGCTGAGTTACACCACTGATATGAGTGTGGCACAAGCATATGGCTGAGTCAACAAATAGACAAAAAGAATTACTTCCAGAACTGCATGCTAGTTGTCAGCTTCTTAACAGTGACCTGATTTTTTTTCTCCTTAAAGAAAGCCAAAGAGTAGATTACATCTAAAAATCTGACTTTTGTACTACTAATCCTACTTATGTTCAAAATAAAAAGAATTTAGTGGTCCCCTGAAAAGGGAGGTTGAACTCACATGAACCAAATGAGACGTTCCGCTTGATAGTTCGGGTATCGACATCTACCCACTGAGTCCCTTGCAGATCAGATTAATTTCTCTTTGCAGTGCCCTGGACAATTCTGGGAGACACAACACCTTTTGTGTGCTTCCTCTTTTACTCAGTGACATTAGTTATGAATCACGAAGAGAAGAAAATATTTCTAAACTTCTTTTCCTACCAATTGATTTTGAACCAGTCTCAGAATAATTTTAACAGTCCTGGAGCCATAACATCTCATAGAAGACTTGATCTAGTCACAAACTCCAAACCTATGGAGATAAATCTTCCTGATTTTTGGGAGCATTTGGATAGGAGCTTGCAGCAATAATCTTTTCTCTCACTTTCTCTCTCTGCTCCCCTAATATAGCTAAATAAATGTGTACTGAGCCTTTTTATTTGCTTGTTTACTATTATTTATCTGAGCATTGAACTATGTTTTATTCCTTTGTTTGGGAATGAGACGGAAGAGGTAAGCTGGTTATGTTTGTATGCTAGTCTACACATTTTATTGCTTCTTCCAGATAAATAAAGTGAGAATCTGTCTGTTTGCCCTGATGAAGAGAGTGATTCACATACGTATTACGACTCTGCAAAGAAACAAAAGCCATATAGATGTAAACCACATACCAATATAATTGAAACTGGTTATAATTAAACCAATTGGCTGATAGCAAAGAGACATTACAACACTATAGGATGCTCACACTGTTACAGTTTTTCTCACTGGAGAATATATGCGTTGAAAGGTACCTTTTTGGCTCTGCCACTCTGTTCAGACATTGAAATTGGTTTAGTTTAAAAAACATGCATATTATTGTCTCATATTAACCAGAATAATTTTGCAGAAACTTTTAAGTAACAAACTTTGTCCTATCGCCTTTCAGTCACTTTTCTCTGCCAAAGTAGCACTATGATTGCTATAGCTTTGTAAGGAAATAAATGAGTTTTTAGAGATACAAGATTTCCTTCAGGTCTGAAAATGATTAATAAAGGTCTTAATGTGAATTAAGGGGAAATTTGCAAAAAAGAATGTGCTCTGCTTTTCCTAGAAAGGGCACAGCTAATGAAAAATGAAAGGTAAAATCTTCTAAAATCAGAAAAGGAAAAACTTGATTATTTTTTTTTTTTTTAATTCCAGAAAGAGTGATATTCATGGTAAGTCCAAATGGCAAATTATATTCATATCTTATCACAATTAATGCCATTAGAACTGCTGTGAGAGAAGAAGTCAATTAAAAAACACAGGTGACCCTGATCATTGCTCTTGCTGACAGTGTTAGTGGATATGGAAAACGGATCATTGTCCTGCAAGTCCTTGTAGAAATGCTTCAAGGGCCCACTTAATGCTTAACGTTGTCATGGTCTGGTAAAAATAAATCAGCATTAATTCTGTTGCGGTAAAAATTGCCTTTAATTTGAGGAGTGAAAAAGCTTGTTTGCTCCAGGCAGTTAGAAAAAGAAGAGACACCATCAAAAGAAAAGCTAGAGAACTCTTCAGTGAAGCCATGTGGTTAAAGAAACCCAAACAGCAAACACAGTGATAAAGGAAGATGCATGCAATGATGAGTAATCAGCCAATACAAGCTCTTTTCTTTACACAAACCTTTGGAAGGGTTAGTTAAGCAAGAAATGAAATTACAGTATGGAGTAGTTAGAGCAGAAGTCCATTATCACTCATTAGAAGACTATATGAATGTTTCTCCTAGGAAAGACGCATCCCAGCAAGTTTGAAAAGCCCAAACTGTCTTTGAAAGCTAAATCAGGCACTGCTGGGGGAAATCAAGCCAAAAGCTATATAAGGATGAAAGAACTGCACTGCCTTCTCTCTTTCCACCATCTACCACCCGCTACACACCAATGAACACCTACCTTAATTTTGCCAAAAGAGCAATGTCATTTACTCAGTACAAAAGGGTATTTTCTCACATATTTATGGACTTCCTGAAATGACTGCTAGCAAGATCATCATTCAAGAATACCAAGAAATACCATGTGGGCTCCAAAGTTTTTTACCATATACACCTGTCAAAATGATATCAAACTGCAGTACAGGTATTGCAATGCTGAACAGAAGTTGATTACTTCTTTCTATAACATCTTCTAGCCTTCGTAAGTGTGGAAATGGAAGACAAAAAAAGGTTAGGAACTGCTGGGTGGCGGTGAGATGGAAAGTGGGTTGGATAGGCCTTCAGGAATTTTGTAAGGGATAACATAGAGATAAAGAAGTGATGAAAAAGAGAGGTGACCAAAGCCAAACTACCTCATACCTTGGTATAATCAGGTCTTATCACCGTGAAAGCGAGCAGTTTCTGAACAACATGCTGTTAATTTCAGAGTTTAGTTCATTAGAAAAGAGGCCTAGCTGAAAAAGTAAAATTACTGAACAGAAAATTAGTTCTGTTTTACCTCAAACCAGGACAATGTATTTCTTCAAACTGCTTTTAAAACCCTGTAGTAGAAAATGGCCATTTTTTTGGTAGCTGGGTAGCAAAAGCAAAACTATTTTCCTTGTCATGTGTGTATCTCTTTCCTCTCTTTGAAAAATCTGCAAACTGCTTTGTGACTGTATTTAGAGAACCAGGAACCTCCAACCACCACCAAACCGACACTCACAGGCAGCCCTGAGAGTGTGGGTCTCAGCCAGGCTTTGGCTGGCAAAACACTAAGCCATGATAATCCCAGAATCAAGCTAATTTCAAAGCCATTTACCAGCACTGATGTAGCTAAAACATGTGCACAAAATCTGCTCGTCTTTCACTTGGAGCTGGCACATGCTGAAAGGAGCAGCTGTAATCTTCTGCAGCCCTTGTGGTACTGAGTGTATTCCAGTGATGTTGGGCTAAACACAAAGAAGAAATAAAAGGATAAAATTAGGTTATTCATGTGATTAAATGACTTGGACCTCTAAAATATCCTTTTTATAGCAGGGCTCATGGAGTTCTTTTTCTTAAGAAAGGAGGCAGAGCAGGCTGAGCTCACAAGACATGGTGAGTTTGTGGGGTATCTTGTGCACCAGGAATCAAGAAGTCCTGCTACCTGTATACATACCAAATCTTCTGGATGTCTGCCTGTTACAGGTCCAGATTCTTATCATATTCACAAGCTCAGTGTTTCTCTCATTATGTGGGAATAGCTAAATGCCTAAATGGCTTGTAGCACTACATGAGTGCAAGAGGTGAAAATCTTATGGCCTGGCCATGGGGCCTGGTGAGCAAGAAAATCTGTGAGGGGACATTTTTATTCTGTGTTCTGGAAGTCAGGAGGCTAAGAAGGATGTGAGAATCAGTGATGCTATTGCAATTCTTTTTCCTGTGCAGGAGATAAACAATTTGAGTGTCTAAAAGAGAGTGGTGGGTTTCATTACGTTCAAAAATACCTGGAATAAGTGTTTTAGTGTCGCAGTGGATAAGCCACTTCAGGCAACTTTTATAAGCAACTTCAGGGATATAGTTGGCCATGGAATTTCTTGCATTCTGCTGTGCAGTTCTACTAAATTTAGTGTCAGTGTTCTAGCTCTCGCTCCTCATCATTCAAGGGCAATTTCAGAAGTGAGAAATTTCATCTGTTTTAATTCCTTCTCCTTAGTAGAGCACTTTGCTACACAAATATTGCCTTCAGCTGCACAAATCAAATATTGTCTTCAGCAAGACTCCATTTTCCCTGCTGTTGTGTTTGATGTAATAAGTACATCTGCTGAGTGGATGTGCTGAGGTTCTCGGGCAGAGATGTCTGCAGGTGGGCAGCCCAAGCTATCTCCCCATGCTTAGGGGAGGGTGCAGGACAAATGGTTCTCTGCCTTGGGACTGCAGTGCTCAGGTGAACTAAAAACCATGACGGGCTAATAATCCCAAAGAAGTACAGCACAAACATCCTCTGTCAGCTGTGGTAAGGGTTTCAGTCATTAAAATTACCCTTGAGGGCTGCAGGGACAGTCCAGCAAGAGTAGCAACAGAAAAGATGATCGAACTCCACCGTTCTGTTCACGATTTTTATGTCCAACAAGCAAAAGGGAGAAGATTGAATTGCACAGTCTACTGCTGATCTGAAGAACTGCTCAATTTTCTAGATCCCGTTCATTAATTACCTGGCAGTCATGCTCAGACACCGCACCAAGTATGTTTCCGAAGAGCATGAGTAATTTCAGCCACTTGTTGGGCANAACACAAACAGGTAAATGTCATCTAGTCTAAACCATGCCAAATTTCTCACATAAAACTTGAAGCTGAAGATGAACTTCACATTCCCACTGACCAGCACCCCAATTTTTTAAACAAGAAGTTTCCATAGACTATATCCAGCCTAGTTTACAAAATGTGTCTGGTGTGTGCAATGGCGTAAATCCACACACTTTAAGCAGGTGGATTCAGTAGACAGGTTCGGATTTTCCCCTCGGAGCTGCACTGAAGTCCTGGCTCCTCCAGGCAAGAACCAGATCTTGATAGCTTCATGGAAGCACCACCCCAGCATACATGGTCCTTACACTCGCTTATGGACGCATCTGCAGTAGGTTTGTACGATAAAGTATTGCCATTACTCCTTTTTCCAGCAGAAGGCAGGCAGCAGGTTGCCGTGAGAGCAAGTTTTCCAGACTTTCTCTTGACTTGCCTTGTCCTTGCAGGTTCAGCCCTCCTTCTGTTGGGTGGCTTTTTAAACCATCTGCTACCCGGCTGAAGCCAGGGGTTGCAATCACTCTTGACCTGTACAGGAAGAATCAGCCTCCTGCTTTTTTCAGTGACCCACACCTTCTGCTCCCTTTTCACAGCACTGAGCTGAACTTTGTCTGCAGCCTGCCAAAATTTCAGGACTCCTGTCAAAATTACTGAAAATCAAAGTACTTGGAAGGAGATGAGCAGAATGCAGCCAGGAGTTTGCTTAGCAAAGCTGTAGGTTGCTAATATGTCATTATGTGATCCCTCGCATATGCTAATCATTGAAAGAAAAAAACTAGCATTCATCTCAAAATTCAGTAATGATTTAAACTACACTCGAAGAATTTCTTCTTTCTTAATTATAAACCCACAGAAACAACAGAGTTAGTTGTTAACCAGCAAGGTGGTAGGAGTAGCTTTTAACCAGATGAAAAAAAGAACCATCACCTTCTCCCGACACATAGGAGTGTATCATTTTATTTCATTAGGTTTTTTTTTTCCAAAAGATACAAAAATATGAGAACCCCAAGATCAAGTAGATATTTACAGGCAACCCAACATCTGAAAAGAATGCCATGTATTTTTAACAGCTATGCTTTGTATATTTGCTGGTGATACTCTCTATTAAAAGAGAGTATCTCCCTCGTTTTCCTCACCTTCAGCTATAGAAAAACCTTTGTTTTCACCTGATATGACTTCTTATTAGCAAACAAGAAAATATGCAAACACTAGCCACTCACAAAGGTAACATTTTAAGTACAAAGCACGCTGCAGCCCTGACTGGGGTTTGTGTGGCAAGGTTTTGGTAGCGGGGATGCTGCAAGGATGGCTTCTGTGAGAAGCTACCAGAAGCTTCCCCTATATCCAACAGAGCCAATGCCAGCTGGCCCCAACAGACCCACTGCTGGCCAAGGCTGAGCCCATCAGTGATGGTGGTAGTGCCTCCGGGATAAGGTAGTTGAGAAGGGGAAAAAAAACTGCTGGGGAACAGCAATTGGGAGAGAGGAGTGAGAATATGTGAGAGGAATGGCTCTGCAGACACCAAGGACAGTGAAGAAGGAGGGGAGGAGGTGCTCCAGGCACCAGAGGGGAGGTTCCTCTGCAGCCTGTGGTGAAGACCATGGTGAGGCAGGCTGTCCCCTGCAGCCCATAGAGGTCCACGATGGAGTAGATGTCCACCTGGAGCCTGTGGAGGCTCCGACGCCGGAGCAGGTGGATGCCTGAATGAGGCTGTGACCCTGAAGGGAAGTCTGAGCTGGAGAAGGCTCCTGGCAGTACCTGTGGCCTGTGAAGACAGGAGCCCATGCTGGAGCGGGTTTATTGGCAGGATTTATGACCCCGCAGGGCACCCATGCTGGAGCAGTCTGTTCCTGAAGGGCTGCACCCTGTGGAAGGGACCCATGCTGGAGCAGTTGGTGAAGAACTGCAGCCTGTGGGAAGGACTCACACTGGAGAAGTCCATGGAGGATTGTCTCCTGTGGGAGCAAGGGGAGAGTGTGAGGAGGAAGGAAAGGTAGAGACAACATGTGATGAACTCACCACAACCCTCACTGCCCGTCTCTCTGCGCTGCTTGAGTGGAGGAGATAGAGAAATTGGGTGTGAAATTGAGCCTGGGAGAAGGTAGAGGTGGAGGGAAGGTGTTTTAAGATTGGTGTTTATTTCTCATTGTTGTACTCTGATTTGATTGGTAAGAAATTAAAATAATTTCCCCAAGCTGAGTCTGTTTTGCCTGTGACAGTGAGTGATTTCTCCTTGTCCTTATGTCAGCCCACAAGCCCTTCATTATATTTTTCCCCCCTGTCCAGCTGAGAAGGGGGAATGACAGAGTAGCTTTGGTGGGCACCTGGCGTCCAGCCAGGGTCGACCCACTGCAAGCCCTAGCAGAGAGATGCTGTAAAAATCAGTGTTATGGTATTACTGTTGGAAAATAAAAATTAAATTATTCCACCTAATTCCCAGAATGAAAGAAATCCTCTACCTTTTATGATAGAAATTACATCAAGGCAATTTTATTACTACAGGAAAGTTGTTAAATGTGAGCTACCCATTTATTTTGTAATTGAGATGATGTATTAAGAAGTGTGAAAAAAGCCCAGAAGAAGCCCAAGAATGGATCAAAGTTGGCTTCTAACACATCTCATCTATGTAGTTTGTTTTGCACTGGGTAGAAATCATGACTGTTTTGAGTATCTGTTGGTGTCTCACACAATCTCATTCCTATGTAAAGGCCAATGTAACAGAAGTTACACAAAGGCCCTAGCCTGGGCACTTACAAGTGTAAAGTAAGTGTGATCTACCTGGTTGTGCCAAAAGGGACAAAAAGGACTGGGCAACACTGATGTATACTAGTATGACATAGCCTAGTATACTGAGTTTAGCAAGTTTTCTCAGAAACAAGATTCAAATTTCATGATCTGCTCATATACAAACCACCATTATTTTTCTTTCTGAAAAGGACATTCAAATTCATGTAGTCCCAGCTGCTATTTGACTATTTAGACATACTGGGAATTCAAAGACCCAGTCATTATGTGCAGTTATGGTAAGTGTGAAAAGAAATTCAGTACATTAACAGGAGCAAAATAACCACATCAACATTTCCCCTGCCTTTTAAAAATATATTTTAAGGTCAATAGGCCAAAAAAATACTTCAGAATACATTTAGCTGAGAAACCTATGCTAATAGTGTGTGGTAATTCATAACCGAGACCTATAAATATCTGAAACTCAGTGTAATGATTCCCTTAGCAGATATAATTCATTTCCATTGCGCTCATACAGGATGGGGAAGTGCCAATTTCCTCAACATTTGCCTTGTATATTGGTTAACCATAATATATCTACACACCACCGTGTGGTACAGCTTTGCCCATGAGGTTTTAGAAACGCAGACTGAAATTTAGGCTGATTATTCATCAATAAAAATTGTAAAAGACACACAAAGTCAAAAGCCAGAACTAAAGAGCAGCCGGATACACAGGTTACTGAATTAAATTCCCACAAATGTTGCAGAGAAAAGAGAAAAAAAACCCCAAACCCTCAAAAATTAATTTGTCTTCTCTAGTTCTAGGCAACATTTGCCAGAAGTAGGGACTTTTTTTAAGGTATAGTTGTAGCAGCTTCTAGGGCAAAGACTAATTTCCTGGTTCCGGAAGTATAAATTGAACACAGGAAAAAAAAAAAGACAAGTAGACACAGAGGATGAGGAAACTGGTTCAACCAGTTTAGCTCCCTCACCCAGAGGTGCAGAACTTTAAGAGTTTTGTAGGCGAACACCTCGTAGCTCCCAGGTTAAGGAGCTTGGTGTGGACTCAGGAGTTTGGCCTTCAGTTTCCATCAGAGTCTCAGTGACTTACTACCAGGCATGCGCCCAAATAACCTGACGAAGGAGTATTTGAAACAGCAAACATTATCTTCATTTGCAAATGTAAGGAAATATGCAGGACAGACAGCTTCATCGGAAGTATTTTTGCTGTAACACAGAGGTTATTTGCTGTATTATAAATCATAGAATCATAGATGCTACCTTGCATAGGGGAGAGAAAAGGGGCAGGATGGCAACCAGTGACCCTAGGAAAGAAATAGCTTTGTTTGAGCCCTGTGTGAAAGCCACCTGCTTATATGTAGGGTGAAGTTACATATATCCAGATATGATCAATATTTTTATGGAACGAGGCTTCAAGGAAAAGTACTTACTTATCACACACTGTCAGTGATCAATATGAGGGAAAAGTCAACGAGTGGCTTTACAATGGGGAGAGGAACACCAACGCAGTTGATGGGCACCAGAACTCAGGGGCATTAGGATTATCTGTAAATGTGATTATGTCCTTTTATGCCATTGGAAGCTGGAGAAGCTGTTCCAGTGTGGAAGGACACTTATCTAACAGCTTACACGTGAAGCTTGGAGGTTCACCTCAGCTAAGAAGGCCGTCAAGGAAACCTGTGGTGCTGGACATGTCGAGCTACAAATGTTTGTGCAAACTGTGTAATAACTTCGATTTTCCCAGAGGTGCAGAGGCAGCTCTCAGCTACCTGCAGAAGGCACAATTCAGGCCAAATGGCTCTTATTTCCCTTCCAGAACCACACGAGGTGGGTTAAGAGCACAGACTTTGCTCCTTGCAAAGTAAGGATGTGCCAGACTGGTCTCAGACAACTTTTTTGTACATGGATCAGCATCCGAGTGACAGGGACATGGCATGTACACATGTGTGCACACATACACACACAGTCATGGGAATGGCATTGAACAGCTTCTTATAAGAACTGTTGTGACATACTTTGGAGCTGTGTAAATGCAGGACCTGGGAAGCAATCTTCCTGTAATTGCTGCTCTTACATTTTACTGCCTTTTTTTTTTTTTTTCTAAGGAGATTAGAAATTACTGTGGTTTCAGTCCACGTCACACTGAAATGTGCAGACTCAGTCATTGTTACAGACTTGTCACAAGCACTTACTTCAACCCTTACACTAAATTGTTTCAGACTTTTAGCAGGAAAGAGAGTTAAACAAATGCACAAAGGTCAGTGTCTGTTGTGTTTAAGAGCTCAAAGTAGAAAAAAAGAGAAACTTGTTTCCTTGCTCCTCTCCTTGCTCCTCATTGGATATTCTTTATGCGTTTTGGATAGTCTAGAACAAAATTCAGAAGCACTATCTTCTACCAGTGTATCTTTTACAGTGACTACTGAAATGCAATGTCATGTAGGCAGTTTGGTGCACTGACTGCTGCCTGGACCACAGCTGGAAAGATCAGCAGGGGCTGCAAAGCATGACCAACACGGGGTATACAAACTCAGCAGGTCATCCTGCCTCCAAATGCCCTGCTGTCTCAGCTGGATGGTACCTGAAATGGTTGATACAAAGCTATCTAGGACGTGTTTAATCAACACTTCAGGTGCTGCGTTGTTTATACATCACAAGTGGCTCCTGGTTATGTGAACCAGCTGACCTCTGAGTTGTCTAGGGAGTTCTCCTTTCCCAGTGTAATTTCTTTTTCTCGGGCTGAAAAATTCTCATGGAAAACATGCTTCTTTTTTTTTTTTTTTCCACAATTCTATTACAAAAGTGGCAAATGCTGTTGGTCTGTCTGTTTTCATCCAAGAGCTGGCACCGCAGTCATTCGTTTGCCCAGCAGCCCTGTGGCTTTTTGTGGTCTCTGATGGCTGCAGGATGAGGGCTCAGGGGCAGTGCCTGCTGCTGGGGCTCAGTCTGCCTCTGCAAGCCCAGCTGCATCTGTGACACAGGAAGGTCTAGTTCCTGCCAAGTCCCATTTGGAAGCCATCACACTGGCACCTAGTTGTTGATATCAATTAGGCTGTAATTTTATTAATCTGTAATTAAGTGAATTGCTTGGAAATGATACAATCTAGGAAATGGACCGACAATTCAGATTTTCCATTGCACGGGAAAAAAATATTTTCTGTTGCAAATGTGACAATGTGTCCTGGTTTACATAACTTTCAGAACTCCAGAAGGCACAAACAAAAAGGCACTCCTTTTCTCAAGGAGAAACTAAACATCCCAGTCAACCAGATGCTGGAAAATGTCCCAGTTTTCAAGAAGAGTAAGAAGGAAGAGCCTGGCAATTACAGTCCTGTCAGTCTGACTTCAGTGCTTGGTAACCTTATGGAGAAGGTTATTCTGGGAGTCACCAAAAAACACTTGAGAGACAATACAGTCATTGGTCATAGCCAGCACAAGTTCACAAGGGGAAAGTCCTGCTTAACAAACTTAATTTTATTTTATGACAAGGTCACCCATCTGCTTGACCAAGGGAAGCCAGTGGATGTTGTGGGTTTGGATTTTAGCAAAACTTTTGATGCTGTCTCTCACAGAATCCTTCTGGATAAACTGTCCAGCACACAGCTAGACAAGTCCATAATTGGTTGGGTGATCAATTGGCTGGTGAGGCACTCTCAAGTGGTTATAGTATATGGGATTACATCAGACTGGTGGCCAGTCACCAGTGGAGTTCCCCAGGGCTCAATTTTAGGGCCAGTGCTCTTTAGTGATTTCATAAATTATCTGGACACGGGAATCAAACGTACAATAATTTTGAGGATGATACTAAACTGGGAAGAGCTGTGGACCCCCTTGAGGGTTGAGGTACCTTACAGAGAGAGCTAGGCAATCACCAGAAGTATGAACTTTAACAAAAGGAAGTGCTGGATTCTCCACCTGGGACAGGGTAATCCTGTCAACATGTGAGAATTCAGGGACGGAGGAGCCATGTGGAAGGAGATCTAGAGGTTTGGGTTAATGGCAAGTTAAATATGAGTCAACAGTGTGCCCCGGCAGCCAGAAGGCCCAGTCGTGTCCTGGGGTACATCAAATACCAGCAGAGCTAGCTGGTGAGGGAGATGATTGTCCTCAAGTCCTGTATGCAATTTTGGTCACCTCAATATAAGAAGGTCATCAAACTATTAGAGTGTGTCCAGAGGAAGGTGACTAAGGTGGTGAAAGGCCTTGAGAGCAAGACTTAGGAGGAGCAGCTGAGGTCACTTGGTTTATTCAGCTTGGAGAATAGAAGGCTGAAGGGTCACACCATCACTGTCTAGAACTTCCTCAAGGTGTCCAGAGGAGGAGGAGCTGCTGATCTTGTCTCTCTGGTCACCAGCAATAGGACACAAAGGAATGGAATAAAGCTGTGTCAGGAGAAGTTCAGATTGGACATTAGGAAAAGGTTCTTCTCTAAAAGTGTGGTGAGTCACTGGAACAGGCTCTCCAGGGAAGTGGGCATGGCACCAAGCCTGTAAGAGGTCAAGGACTGTCTGGATGACACTTTTAGTGATATGGTTTAGTGTTAGGTAGTCCTGCAAAGAGTAGGAACTTGGACTCAATTATCCTTATGGGTCCCTTCTAACTTGATATATTCTATGATTCTATAAAACTGTAAATCTTTTTTGGTGTCTGTTTCTATGACTTTGCATTTCCATCTTAACACTGTTGTAACCTCTCACTCTTTATCACGATTCCCATAATTTCTGGGATCTCTCTGAAAGCTGGAGATCTTGCCCTTCTAGTCTGTACAAACACTGCCAGGTTTCACTACATTTTACAGCAGACCCTTTTCCAATGAAACTAACATGATTCAGCACACCCAGAAATTTCAGGAAATGGAAGGTAACACCTTGAAATACGTGTGGGGGAAAAAAGCCCATACACTGTCAGGATTGCCTTTCTCTGAATCTAAGGAGACAAAGCCTTTGTGATCAATGTCACTTTTTCTAAATGCTTGTTCAGTCAAGTTTCCAGTCTGTCTGTCACCCCCTTGCATGTAAATATCCTCAGCTCCTTGGCTACAATCATTCAAACATAGCCGAAGTATACAGGTTTCACATTACCTGCAAGTATTCTGAAAATAAGCTGTAGAAAAAAGGTCCAAATATCCCTTCATTCTTGGAGAAAAATCTCAGCTGTACAGTTTTAGTGAGCCACTGGGGAAAAGGCTCTGGTCTTCATCGTGTTTCTTGTTTCTCAAAAATGGCTTAGACTTTCCTGCTCCTTTCAGTGCACTCTTCCATGTACCTGCTCTGTCCAGTTAACGTTTAATAGCTACATACAAATTACAGAACTGATTCACGTGTGTTTCCTCATAATTTATAAGTTTTAAAAGTTTTTTTTTTTACATTTTACTTAGAGTTTTGTCATGACATTTTCATAAACAGCCATGTTTTTTGGGGACCTGGGCTATATATGTGTATATACATAGACACATACATATGTATGCAAGCTGATGTAAGCAAGAAGTTAAGGAAGCAAATAAAGATGTAATACAGGCTTCTCCAAACAATTCAGGAAATTTTGCATACAATTTTAAAAAAAAGCCAGTCACAGAAGGGCTGAAGTAATTTATAGTAGTTAAGAATGGACAAAAAAGAGATGGGAAATGGAAAAAATAGTAGCACTTTCATCTTTCTACCCTCACAAGGGCTCCAAACCTGTGAAATATGTTCCACTTTCAGAAAGAAAGTGAAAATAGAACAAGACAAATAAAGCATAGAGTCAAGAAGTTTTCAAATGGTGTTACCTACCTCGAATATTCAGGACCTGACCTTATTTGTACAAGTTAGCAATATAAGTTAGTATTTAATTAGTTATCTCACATCTTCTTTGAGATTTTGAATCTGTCTACAGCAGAATGCATGAAAAAATCCACTCTTTAATTGAGGTGGCGTTGTGCCACATGGCAAAAGAACTTAACATGGTGGAAAAATAAAACAAAACCAATAACAAGGTAATTCTATTAAAAATTACTCACAGCAAAGATTATCGTTTTAATATTCAAAAAAACATCACACAGAGGGGATAAAAAATGCTTTCTTTAAAATATATCAAATGCTTCTAGCTGGAAACATTCACTGGAGTGTTCCTCAACAAATCTTCTCAAGTCATGACTACAGTTGTGGGGAAAGAAGTGGAAATCAGCTTTGGAAGAAGACTCCTCCCAGGAGTCTCTTTAGAAAGAATGAGAGAGAATGGGAGTATTTTTGAGCAATCTGTCATGATTGCATTATCCTCCTCGTAAGGAGCAACAAGTTCATTTCTTGAGATCTGAAAACAGCCAGAATGGTGATACCCTTCTTAAAATTAAAGATTTATACAGAGGCTGGGAGACCTGAAGAAGAGATGTCCTTTGACAGCGTCCTGCCTCCTTATGAGAAGGAGCAACAGGTAGAGCAAGCTTCAGGGGCAGGACTCCAACAAGGAGCAGAATTCCAGCCCTTTGAGGTAAAGCTACCCCTTCTGAATTGCCCAAACCACAATGTGGACCATCATGGTAGTCTTCAGTCCTGTATACCTTTTGATGCAAAGAAAATATTCTTGTCTTGTAGCAACACTGTCCTTTAAAACCACCTTTTATAGATTCTGAATTCTTTGTTCTCTGTGGTTTCAAAAAAGGAGATATAAAGAGAAAGTTGCTTCAGAATTGTATATAATTGGCTTAATTCACAGTAGGAAGCCTTTCATCGCTGAAATCTGAGGCTCAGAAAGTTGGCTCAAATAAAGTTCATTATGAACTTAACTGCAAATGTGTGATGGATGCCACAGAGCTGTGTGCAGAGCAACCTTCTCATCTCTGTCAAAACCTTACAGGAGGGTAAGCCCAGTTATTTTCACTCACATGGGCAATCACACTGAACTCAAAAGAGACACCTGAGTGAAAAAAGCAGGATTTGATTCTGACTGAAACCAAGCAATTGTTTTATGACAGGCTACTATAAACAGGCATTCAGTGCTTCCATGACTGAGTACAGGTCATTACCATGTGTCAAATTTGTGCTAACACCCCTACTGCGGTAAATAAGGTCGGCAGAAAAAATACTCCATGCCAAATAAAAGCGCAACGCTTGCCTGTAATTAGCTTTTCACTCTTCTCACTCACAAAATGAATCCATCTAAAATACTGGGAATTAGATTTTATGTTCAGGCCTTACTTTAACCATAAAACACCCTCATAAGCTGCATTTAAATTTTAAATGTATACTTAAATGATTCGGAATTCAATCATTTTTAGATTATCAAAGTACTGTAGGCCAAGCTGTTAATTTAAGTAATAAAAAAGAAGAACTAAATATTTACAAGTCTTAATGTATCTAGCAAATTTCCAAACATGTCCAAGGTCCAAATAAGCAGAGCATCCTTTCATTACATTACCATCATCTTTGGAAGACACCAAATACTGACACCACATTACAGCTGGTTAAAAAAAATGACTTGGATATTTCATACCTTTTTTTTTTTTTCCTTCAGCTACACAATTTTGGCAGTCACAAATAGGTGTCCAGGGTTAGGTTTCATCAAAGACAATAGGAGCTTTGACCCCACAATTAAAGGCAGCTTTTACATTAACTTTTGAATATGATTATTATCTGGTGAAGATACTAAGAAACTGATTTCTTGAAGTCATGATAAGAGAATATCAGAAATACATAGGCAGACAGCTTTTATCTTTTTTTTACCTCTGTACTGTTAAGCCTTCTACAATCTTCCACTTACAATGAGCCCAATTATTTTAAAGGACATGTATTTCTTGTATCTAAAGGTTATCCTTCATTTGTCATCTTTCTATAAATCTTCAAGCCATTTTTAACTCTTAGGAATTGGGAGGAGGTCTGTCACTGAGCCCTTAGGTCTTGCTTTAGTCCTGTTTTAAAGATCTGAATAAAGATTCTATGATGCAGCGTGTCTCCCATTGGCCCTGTGCCATCAGACCAGATATTTTTCCCAGGAAAGAGAAAATGTTATCTGCTGCTTCAGACCACTATTTTGAACTTCAGCAGGAATGAAGGGGTTCAGAAAGACCTTTTTTTAAATCTGCTTTTACTAGAATAAACACAGCCTTAATGGAGTTCCTTTACCATTATTCACCTTTTTTTCTCCAGGGAAACCAGTCAGCCTGCAAGGCCTAAAACAAACCTCATCATTCCAAGTGTCTGGTTCCTAAAGTCCTCCTATTAATGTAAAAATCTGAATATTTTTGATATATATTTCTAAATGAAGAAAATATATTTCCAATAAAGATGGAAGAAGGCTATTCGCTGTGCTTAAATAGTACAAAAATGGTAAGACAAGACATGTACTAGAAGACAAATCCATTAAACTCAGTATCTGGATTTTATCACAGTTTAAAATTCTGGTTTTCAGCAGATCTATACTAACAAAAGCAAGTTTATATATTCTTTATATTTTCTCATTACAGCTACTAAAAACTTTTCAAGAAAAATCCATTCTTAAGAGTTTTCCTCCACAGCTTTAAAAAGCATAGCAATCTGAACTTTATTTATTTATTTGCTGATAATGAACCCATCTTCATCTCCAGTTTGTGAACACTGGGATGGAATTTAGTTCAGCATGGATTTTATTTATTTAACTTCCCTCTTTTCATTCTGACTTCATTAGCATTATTTGATCTGTGCGTAAATAGCCAATAAGGGTGGAGTGCAGTTAATCAAGTTGTCTTGTTGATAATTTAGTCCAGGGATACGTGTAATTGTAAGGATGCTACCGTATGAAGGAATGGAGGCAGACTCACAGGGACCCGAGGTGTGCATGGTTACTGCAATGCTATAGAGCAGCTCCCAATGAGGAGCAGATTTGTGGGTTGCACACTCAGAAATGTAGAAGAGCAGAAGAAATTAAGCTGAATGTAAACAGTAGAACTGGATACATTTGGTAGATGATAAAAATGGCACTACATAACTACCTTTGAAAGGAATGAGCATAAAATACTTAAAACTTGAAAGACAACCGGGAAGCCAGCTAAGGTTCTGATGAACAGATTCCGTGTGTAGCTGCCCTGTTCCAGACTTGTCTCCCTAAAGATTTGCTCCTCTAGCTTACTGCAAAGGGCTTTTTTGTTTCTTCTGTTGCCAGTCTTCCATATTTATTTTGTTATTTTTACAAGCCACTGACACAGGAATGAAATCCTCAGGTGTCTGTATAGCTACACCCTTGAGTGCACATGTGTTTGTCACTTCAAAGGCAATGGTTGGCAAGACCAGCAGGCAGTCTTGGAGTGTGACTGTAACAGCGTGTTGTTTGGGTTGGAAAAACATATCTGTAGAAAATCTCTGGATCACCTCCACTCACATCACAAAGCAGTCTCCGAGCCCAAGAACTGGCTTCCCTCCAGATGACACCAGCCTCCGGGGGTACGCCAAAACTGCTTCACCTGATGGCAGACTTTCAGCCTGCAGGACTGGACTATAGCCAGCCATGAAGGACCATGACCTGGAAGATCCATCGTGTGGGGCTGCAGTGCCATCAGAGCTACTTGCTCTACACACCCTCTCCATTACTTGGTGGGGGAGTTGCAAAGTTCTCATCTGCAGCTGTAGGACCCACAACTATCTGCTGAAACCCAGGGACTCTGCCGTGCCTCAGGCACCTAAGAGCTCAGGGCAGTGTCAGTATCAATAAGGCTAGACCTCACCTGTAATTAAAGCTACTTTTGTAAACAGCTCCTGGGTAACTAAGCAAGGAACACAGGGAATCCTTCCACACACTCAAATCCTCTTAGTAAAAAGAGTGATTCTCTGATTACCTGGTCACAGGGTGGCAGGACCTGGGACAGAAGATTGGAAGGAGATATTATACAAAATAATCTCAAAACCACTGGGAAAGTCTGTTGTCTCAGAAGATGGAGGTGAAAAGCAGAATACTCTCTTGCTTACTCCTCAAAGGCAATGTTTCTGTTTAAACCCTTGTATTATGATAGCTTTCAGAAGGGTAAGTTTTGACTATGTAGCGATGAAAAGAAGGGAGATTTTTATACTGGAGAAAGATGTGGGAAACTAGACATTTTCACCCAGAACGCCACAGAGGAGAACTCTGTTACTCAATATATGAAAAGGCTGTGAAGGCAAATTTGTGCCAATTTAAAGCAACTGACATTTAAAAAAGCTTGAGGTAACTTTTTGTCTGAGGCTTAAACAATTCTGTTCAACTCAATTTGTTTTAATTTCAGAGTTTTTTTTCACAGAACACTCCCTTAATTACGAAGCCATAATTCTTAGCCAGCAATGAAAAATAGAAAAAGGTGAGCTATGCTACATAGCCTCACCTGAATGAGTCCAAGGAAAATTAACCTAACGGGGTGTTATAAGTTACTTGTCATTTAAAGAGAAAATTAGCTGTGTATACATGCTGTACTCTGTAGAAATCTATGCTTTGTTGAACTCCATTTTGTTTCAAAAAATATAATTTATCTTTCTGTCATATAAAACCTGATAATGAACTGATTTATGCTTTGGCATGAATCCCATTATATTCCAATTTCAAATAATAAGTAAATAAATAAAACTGAATAAATAAATGTTGAGCTCAAAAAATACCTCAGTGACTATTGTAAATCTACCACTTAACACAGTTTGTGTTTGAAACCTTTTTGGCCATAAAGAAATTTGTGAAAACATTAACAAAGGCACTAAGTTGGTCTCAACAGCCACAAATCCATGGTTTTTGAGGAGGGCATAGAAAGGGGCTGTCAAAAAGACCTTACAGTGGGTCCATCAAGCTCAAAATCGGGCCACCGTTCAGGAACTGACTGTAGGAATTTTACTGAGTTTGGATGTCCAAGAGATTTTGTTGTCAGACACATTAATATGAATTTTACAAAGAAGTTAGATTAATTGGATGGGGTCTAGTGGATCTCACTAGAGCAGGGTCTGCTGACACACTGTATCACTTCAAAGCCGTTACATTCAATAAGTTCTCTGAGTCAATACTCTTCTGCATTCATTTCTTTCATGTGATACAGTGATTTAAAGACTTCCAGAGCATGCTTATTCCTCTGCAGGGCTTTGTTTGCTCACACCATTATGTACAGTAATGAGGACTGATTACACACTTGTGTCCTGCTTCTCTGGGAAAAAATGAAGCATGACACCTTGTTTCAGAAAATGATGCCCAGTGGAGCCTAGCTGAGCCTTATGTCTCCAGCACATGGAGAGATGAACGCTCTCAAGTTGCTCCCTCTGTCTCTCTTCTTCCTACTACTGGACTAAATGGACTGTTTAACTTCAGCCATGATATTTTGAACCGGACAAAATCAGCAATGTGTATTTCAAGTTACATTTTCAAAAATGGATGATGATTTCGTGTGTCTCAACTTTGAGCATTCGTTAAATAAAAAGCCTCAATTTAAGAATTCCAAAATGACTGGGCTTTTTTTTTTTTTTAAAAGTAGGATTTTGAATGTGGTATTCAGCACTTACTGTACACATTCGTGGTCTGCAAAGGTAAAGTTTGACCTCTGTACTTGTGGCATAGGGAGAGAAGAAGCTGAAGAAGAACCACCTGTGGGACATTTGGGAATGCTACTTGGGACACCCAGAGAAGGGTTATTACACCCCCACAGCTACTGCACTCACAGTGGGAACAAGCAGAGATGACTTTCTGAGAACTGGTGTCCACCTCAGAGTCAGGGTTTGTAGTTGTCTTTCCAGGAGTACAAGAAGACAAGCTTGGAAAATACTCTCTCCAGTTAGAGAGATCCTTCCCTTCCCCTCCCATCCATCCAGCTTTGGAAAGGATGGGAATTGTTCAGGACAGACACAAGGATGAGTGCACGGCTGGTCTCTCCTGCCTGCTCAGCCAGAACTGATCTGCCTCCTGCAAGGCTTCAGGAGACAGACTTTCAAGTTATTCTCATTAATTCGACCAGAATCCAGCACAACCCCCCCTCACCTGTAAACGTAGAAAAGTTAGAAAAATGAATGTTTCAGTTCATGGTTATACACACACTGGATATCTACATCTGATTGGAGCTTTGGGAACTACAAGGGCATAATAGGACAAAAATTAAGAGGAATCACAACAACAAAATGCAATTGACCTAACCACTAACAGAGGGATATATCTCCCGAAAATCAATGTTGCCTGGGATTTAATACAGAGTTGCAGGCATTAATTTTGCACTGATTCATGTGGGAATCAGATAAAACTGTAAAACAATGCCCCTTAAGACCAGATTGTAGACAGTTTAAAAAGCAATTACAGGCGAGGAAAGGAAGACAAAGGCTTTATTATAGAGTGTTCTTTTTTTTTCTGTTTCCTGAATTTAGGTGTAGGTGGAGTAAACTCTGAAGATGACATCAGGCATGCAACTTGTATGTCATCAGAACAGATTCATTTGAAATGAAGCCCACTAAAGGTGAGCTGGTGAGCACATTGCAATGTACACAAGTGCCATCCATCACAGGTGGGGCACTTCTGTGGTCTGGGGGGGGGGCGCAGCCAGATCCACTACTTGGGATGCTGCTGGCCCTGGGACTGGTGGCAGCTCCTTCTTGGTGGTACCCTCCTCTGCAGCTCTCCCTGGTTTCCTCTTGGTTGCGCTGATTTTTTTAACTTCTAGCTCACAGATTTCACCATCCCTTTCCTGCCACATGATTTGATTTTTCAGGCAATTAATTCATCTCCTTGTGATTGATCTCCTTCCAAACCTGGCTGTGTTTGTTCCTTTGTCCTTGTCAGGAATTGTTCCCTTCTCTGAAGGTTTCTGCACTTTGAACTTCTGAATTTCTTTCTCTCTTTCACTCTATTTAATCATCTAGTTATCTAGTATAGCATTTGTACATATTCATATATAAATTTAAATTATGTGGTCTTGCAATCCCTATACTTCCAGTTTAAATTAAATTTGAACCTGATAATTTATTCTTTCTTAGTTAGTCCCATAACAAGTATTAACATAAACTGAAATGCTTTCTCACCACCTTCATGCCTCAAAACCCCTCATTCCTCATCTGCACTGAGCATGGAGAGCATGTGTGCCAGCACCAGCCTTGGTGCTCGAGCATCCTCAGTCAGGAGTTGCCCTGTTCCTGTACAGAGCCCTCAGGAGGGATTGCCATGGCTCTCCTTGAAATCCCAGGGATGGGCAAGCAGCCACCTGGGCTGGGCAGGGAAAGCAGTTCAGAGGGGAAAAACTACAAGACCTCAACCCCTGGCCTTTCCCAAGATTTCATTCATGAGGTCAGTGGCGAGGACTGTATAACTATGGGGTTTGTCTTCCTACCCATGGCCAAGTTGAATAAAATAGGTGTTTTGTGTTGAAAAAACACATCAGAAAATACATTGCAGGTTTATCATGCACTTGTGCACCTGTTCAAAAGCCTCTAAGGAACTTTTCCCCAGCTATCCCCAGGCAGGGGGAGGTAGAAGCCTGGGCTAGCTCTCAGGCTAACGGTATGAAAGAGCACACAGGAAACCTTGACAAGGTCTCTTGCAAGGTAATGGCCAATTTTTTTTGTTTTCTTCTTTTTTTTTTTCTAATGTAAATCTAATTTTTTTATCTTGTTGACATCACCTTGATACTCAATAGTCTATACTGTCTCTGATTCACATGATATCATTCTTTTAAACCACCATTCTGTTATACGTAGGTGCATATGCACACATATGCCTTCTTTTGAGGTGCCAATTAGATAAAAGTAATTTCAGTTGCCATGGTGTTTATCTTTCTATATTGCAGAAGAATTACATTTTTTTAAATAAGTGCTAATAGACATCAATAAAGAGGTGAGAAGATCTTTAAAGCACACAAAGTTTTCATTCTCTTTCTTTTACACAAAATTTCCAAATATATTCACCAGGTAATAGAACTCAACCATACTTTTTCTTGGCTTGCCTTGGATCAGTCCCCCAGGACCTGCATGCAGTTCAGTGCTGGCAGTCAGTGTCAGCAATGATATGTAAGAATGCAAAGTTCTTGGGAGAAAAGTAAAAGTAAAATTACAGTCAGTGTACACGTCACACACAATGAGTTATAATTAAAAAATTATAACCACAGACAGAACTTAAGCCAAAATCTAAAGGCAACTGTGGAGCTTCACCACCAGACTCCAGAAAAGCAGAGGACAGCTCATCAGTTTATCGAGTGGACTGTAACTTCAATGGGAACAACCTACAGAAGTTGAGAAGTCCCAGATTTATTACAGGGGAAGGAAGGAAGGAAGCGTAGCTTGAGAATAAGGTGTGTGTGAGAATGGTCTTAAAGCTTGGTGATACACCTGTGTGTTAAGCTCTTTTCTGTCCCTCCATACTGCTGCCACACAGATCTTGGAGGTGGTAAAGCTGAAGATGAGAACACGAACAAGAAAGGACATTTGCAATGTACAGGAGTCCTGAAAGTGTGTGTCCCCTTTTCCTGAACACCTCTTCAGCTGCTTGTTCCTCTGCCCCTGCTGCTCCATCGAAGGCCTGAGCCAAGCGTTGGCCAAACCACACCACAGCAGCACCAGCAAGGCAGAAACCTCTCAAAAACATGAAAGGAAACCAATTCACTGTTAGCAACTACAGTCTGGGTTTTAATGTTCCTAATTTTAGTCAAAGCTGTCAACAGCTCCACAAGGAATAATCAAATCAGGGGACCTCTAAAAGATCCCCTTCCCCTCACTGCAAAAAGAGATGCACTGTTGTTGTGTGGCTGGGAAGGGGAGGATCCCACTGCTTGGTCTGGGTCTGGTCCCTGGGCAACTTGGTGCCAGCCACATCCCTGGTGCCCTGGGGGTGAAGGTGCCGATGGCTCCGGGTAATGCGGTGACCAGCAAGGGCTACGAGGCACCTTGCAGGCAGGGGATGTTGTGGCTGATGTGGTGGTGCAGTGACACCAGCAGCAGGACACGGTGACACTGGAGCAGGTCACAGCAGCTTCTGCACCCAGCCGGAGCTGGCAGTCGGTCCATCGCACACAGAGCTCTTCTCTGAGCAGCCCTTTTGTTGTTTTACCCCCGTGGGCTCATTGCACGTGTTCAAGCCTCAAGACTAACAGCCTGTGGCAGGGCAGATCGTCCACACAACGTTTTTCCTCTCCTCTGACTGGATTAGCATACGCATCCATCAAGAATAATTGCGCATAAAAATTTAAATGGTGGTTTCCACGGCAACTTGAACGCATGACTTCGAAATTTGCCTTCTGTGAGCACTTTTTGCCAGTGGAGCCGGGTTACTGAAATACCTCGTAGGGAAAGTGAATAAACAGGCAAAGTATTTAGGGTGACTGTATGGTAGGGTGACCTCATGGCAGGGTGACCTCTGCACCGTGTTTAGACACCTCCAAGCATGAGCCTGGCCCATGAAGGGGATCCTCGTCGCTACCACAGTTTCAATGAACACATCAGAGAATTAATTTATGCTAAGAAAGGTGTTCCACCTGAAAATCAAACACTGTCATTTATTCAGTTCCTCTTCACAGAATTTGTGTTGCATACTTGCTCCAGGGTCTCTGTCACCATCATGACTTAATGAAGAAACTCTCCAAGCTGACAGCAGCTTTCACGGGCACTGTTCCCACACCTATTTTCTACAAATGTGTATTGTCAGGCTGACAATCCACAGCCATTTCTGATACAGAAACTGTAACTTAGAAACAAGAATTGTTTGGGGAAATTCAATTTCTACAGTGTCTCTTTCTGAAGCAGAGTAACCTATACAGGTTTTTTTAGGTGAATGCCATGAATTGACAAAGACATGTTTCTCCTGCTAAATCGATGTCTTTCTTTGGACATGGCTACTACCTTCATCTTAATAAAAAGAAACCAAAGTGAGATAAACATGAGATTAAATCTGCATGACTACAGAAAGTATTTCATGCAGCTTAAATCAATTATATTGGCCAAGTCTTAAAATGCTTGTGTTTCGATGTTTACAACTATGTTCCCGTAATCACTGGGATTTGAGAGGGACTTCAGAGCACCCAGAGATTTGTGTTTCTCCTCACTAATTTAATTCTTGCCTTGGCAAAATCAACAAGAGCCTTAACTGACTTCCACCATCTCTCCCAGCTCATAGATTTTCAGGTGCAAAGTATGTTTATCCACAGATTTCACACTGTCTAGAGATTTTTCCTTTTGGTAAGTAGGCGTAATTTCAATTCAGATTTTCCCCTTCTGATTAGTTTATTTTAGCCACAGGCAAGCATTTCTTTTTTTTCCCCTCCTTGGACATTATTTTCCTTCCATATAGCTTCCAGAAGGGCATAAAAAAAATAAAATCTAATCCGCATGGTGCCATTTCTTTTCCTTCTGCCTTTGGCTTGTCTAGTACATTACTTGGCCAACAATGCGCTGTAATTTGTTAGTAGGTGTAAAATGCAATCTTATTCTACAAGTCCTAATTTTCTGGAATTTCTGAATTCCGATCACATTTATTTATACCCTGAAAATGCTATTTATTGCAAGCAGAACACATTAAAAGGCAAAGTGTCTCACAACATAAATGTAACTCTCTGTTTACATTCCCATTTCAGCCCCCTCATTCACAGTATAGTGTCTGTCTAGTGCTGACTCTGTGAACACCTCATGGTGACCATATTTCAAAAACTAATATATAAAAAAAGTAGCCAAATGTATCTTCAGCATTACCTAAAATTTCCTTTTTCATTCTTCTGTAAACAAGTCATTTGGATGAAAACAATGTCTTCTCAATATTTGCCCATTTCTAGCAAGTGCACAGCTTGAGAATTGCCGAGTTGCCTTCTCACTTGCACAATCATTGCTCTTTGTGGGGAAACATTATATGCTGGAGGTTGTTTTTTTTTTTGAAAATTAAACCAAAGATCCACATCTATGGTGTCAGGGTTAAACACATGATTATCAAGGTGCACAGAACTGAGCCTTCCTAACCTCAAACAAACCAATCAAGAATCACAGAATCATAGAATCGTCCAGGCTAGAAGAGACCCTTGGGATCATCGAGTCCAACCATCTGTCCTACTCTACAAAGTTCTCCCCTACACCATACCCCTCAGCACCGCATCTAAATGGCTCTTAAACACATCCAGGGATGGTGACTCAACCAGAATGCCCCATGGTATGCTTGGGAAAGGTCTTGGCTTCCTTCCCTGAC
>JAHREE010150881.1:0-12534 GCA_033628505.1 Tringa tobata | reverse complement strand
CTCCTCTCCATCCCCCTCAGGTGAGAGCTCTGCTCTGAAACCCATCTTCCCGGAGCCGGGAGGTTCCTGTGGTGCTGCCCAGAGCTTTTTGGGGTGCAGAATATTGCATCCCCTGCTCCTGGCCCCACTCACAGCTTGTCCCTGGACACAGGCATGAGGGAACCTGCTCCTCCTGCCCCCTCGGCCCTTTGTGCTGAGAGGAAGGGGCAAGGCAGTGGGGTGGCAGCCCGGACGCACACCTCCCGTTCAGAAAACACACCGTTACGTCGGGATCAGTCGTTTCCTCCTCCAAAACAAACAAGAAGCACAAAGCCATTGCTCATGGCAACAAATTCCTAAATTTAATGGTGATGGGACAGTGCTTTCTGGTGAACAGAAGCTCTCAAGAGGCTGCCTGAGGTGCCCATCGCAGTGGAAGCTCTTGTGGGAAGAGCTGTCAAATCTCTCCCGCTTCCCTCGTCTCTCTCAAGTCCCAGGAGAACTCTTGGCCCCGGCAAAGCTGCCTCCCCAGGAATGGGGCCTGTGCCCTCGGCCGCCTGCTCCAGCCCCCTCTCACAGGCGCCATTGTGATGCACTTCTAGAGATAAAAGGCAGCACCAAGGAGTGAGTCAGTGGGGAGCCTCCGAGGAACCTCTCGTGTCCCCAGCCCTTCACCCTCCACTGATACCTGAGATTGGAAAGCGACCCTGACTAAAACAGAATTGGCATAAGATTAGGATATAATAATACTGACAATTACTAGTTACTAGAACAGATATTAGTTGAGATTATTAGATTATTAGTTTGTTAGTTTAATACTTATTAGATTATTAGATAATTAGTTTATTAGATTAGATACTTAGTTATTGGATACTTTATTAGATTACTAGAATTAAAATCCTAACAAGTACCAGTGACATCTTCTTTCATCAAATTTACCTGCTCTCATGGTAAATACTAACTCGGCTCATTGCTACAAATCACTAATGTTTGTCCAAGGCAGAGTTGGATTGGATTTACACAACTTGTCTTGGATTTACACAACTGTAGCAAACAGTACAATGGCTGCCAAAACCATCATTTTTTCTCTGGGGTACCTTTGCTGTTAGATCAAGGGGTTTCACTTCTACCTGGTGGGGACGGGCAGCGGGTTAACATTATTCGCCCTGTGGGAAGTTGAGCAGAGGGGAGGATGCAGCCTCTCTTGCTCAGATGAACTGATCTCTGGGCTCTCTCCTGAAGGAGACATCTCTGGGGAAGACTCTGACCAAGCCACAGGAAGACGAGTCCAATGAAGATCTGGCGGGGACTTCTGTGCCCAACTGGCAGGAACACGGGTGAGTGAATCCCATTGGTGATCTTGAGGGAGAAGCTTGGTTCTGTGCCTTTCGGGCCTTTAATAAAGCACGAGATGCAATCTGCTTGCTGCCCGTGTTTTACTCTAACAATTTGGGGCTTTTGATCCCTTCAGAAACAACCAACGGGAGAAGGAAGAGCCTCAGGACTCTGGAAGAGGCCAAGTAGAAAAGGCCCAGCTGAGCCTGGAGCCCTCTACCACCGAGTGGCAGGAGGGGAGAGCTGGGAGTGACTTGTCCCAGAACATTAAGGAAAAGGGGATTTCCAAGAAGTTAACACCATCAGAAAGGAAGAGGAAATTCTCTCAGGCTGATACAGAGATGATGGGCTCCTCCTCCATTTTTGAGAACAACGAAGAGGAGGAGGAATTTGAAACACCAAGAATGTCATTTGAGGATTACATCACATATGACGAGCCCAAGAAAAAGAAAAAGAACGGGGTCAGCCCATCTGTCTTGGCTGGGGAGGAAGAGCAATACCCTACCACCTCCTTGCTCTGCAACACCATCCTCCATGGCCCCAGCAACACTACCGAGGTCCCCAGCCAAAAGAGAACAGCAGAAAGGACAGAGCAGGAGCCACCTGAGGCTCCTCAACCAAAGAGGGTAAGGTTCTGAAGGCTCTGCAAGTGAACCAAGGATGCGGGATCAGCTGCTCTCGCTCCTCTGCCCTCTGGGGCTTCTTACTTTTCCCCTCGGAGGTGCTGCCTCTGTAAAACCTTGACTCTTGAGTCTTTTGCCTCAACTTTGAAACACTCTGCTCTTCAAAAAGGGTTTGTATCATCTTAGCAGCCTTTTTCCACACTGAAAAGGGGATTCACATCCATGTTATGGGTATGTGACCTGCATGCACATCATCTCCTTCCAGATCCTCTTAGACACGGACACAACACTCCCAGACATCCCCCTGCCGCCCATCCAGGCCAGCTGTGACCCTCTACCCACTCCAGAGTCCCAGGCCTGCTCCCAGAACATCAGGAGAGGTATGGTGGGCAGGAGAATTGGTCTGAAATGGGCTGCAGCCACTCTTTGTGGGAGGGAGTAGATGGGGGCTGGCTTCAAGTCTTTCTCTTGGGGGCTGGTGTCCTACCTCGGGATGCCCACAGCCCAGCTTTCAGCCAAGCGGGGGCTTCTCTCCCACCTGCTCTCACAGAAATGAGGAAGAGCCTTGGCTTGGGCCCTTCCTCAATCTTTCCCTTTGGCCTCCTACAGCTCAAGCAAACAACACTCTGCCTCTGGAGTCCCCGCCAAGGGCCCCTCAGGAGGACTACTGGAGCCAGGAGAATCTGTGGACCGGAGGAGCTCTGCTCCCATGGAACACCAAGTGAGTGTTTCTCAAGGAGTGCTTGCTCTTCAGGGCCTCTTCTCCTGGCCACTCCTGCCACCATCCCCCTGCAGCTCTGTGTCCTGCCACCAGCACACACTCCAGCCCCTCCAGGTCCTTGCCCAGGAAAACCTCAAACCAGAATGGCCTCTGTCTCCCTGGGAAGCCTTCAGATCCTGGTCCCTGCTGGTTCCACGTGCTCTCAGCCATGCTGCTCTTAACAAACGGGGCTTGTACCTCAACAATTGCATCAGTCAGTCCACATTGAATCCTTTCCTGAAATGTCTGTCCTGTCTCTTTTGCAGTATAAACCCAGTCCCCGACATCACTTGGGAAAGCCCTGCGTCCTCCCCAAGACACTTTTATGATGAGAGGGAGGAGCTGCAATATTACATGCCTGGGAGCTTCAGAGTATGGAATATGTCTTTCCGGGCCAAATTCTCCTGGTTCCCCAAGCTCAGGCAACCAGCAGTGAAGAGTAAGTACAAATCCCAGAACGTCCCTGGCTCTCCCTCAGCTCCTCCTTCACAAACGCACCAATCTGCTGCTTCTGCCCCAAGAGAAACCCCGGCTCTGCAGGAGGGGGGATGTTGGTGGCCTCTCTCCTCTCCCCAAGGACAGGCTCAAGGCTCTTCCAACGCTTACGCCTGTCCTGGGTCTGCTTTGCCAGGGATGCACCTTGGAATTGCCCTCTGCTCCCCTCCTCCCTGCCTGATGCTTTCATGGCAAGGCTTTGGGGCTGATTTGTGGTTTCTTCTTTCTTTCTCTGTGGCAAAGGCTTCAAAAGGAGGACCATCAGAAGACTAATTTAGAATGAAGACCCCCAGGTCTCTTCCTCTCACGGGGAATGTGAAGGCCTTTCTCCAGTGTTTCCCACCTCTCTGTCTGCTTTCTGAAGAAAATCTGCATCTTTCCATAAAGGCCCAGGGCATCCTGCTTTCCTTGGCCCCTCAAATTAAAGAGGAGAAATTGTGGATTATTTGGTTGTACGAGCTTTTTATTTGGTTCGGGAACTGGAAGGTAGCAAGGGCTGCAGGAGGAGAAACATTTCCCGGCTACAGCAGCTGAAGCTGGACCCCCAAAGACCCCTTCCACGAACCAGCCCCTGCCCAGTGACAACCGGCTCCTCAAACTCTCCAGGAATGGTCACCAGCTGCGTGTTCCTCATTTTTGGAGTGCCTGGCTTGGGCCACCACCAGCAGCTCACGGAGACAGAAACCAGGGCTTGAATATAAAACATCCCACCCTGCTCCGCTTCTCAGGGATAAAACCAAACTGCCCTTCAACCCTGATGCCATTACCTGTCCTGAGGCGTCCAGCCCCGTCTCGTAAACAAATCGCAAAGACCAGCTCACCCTTTTCCATTAATTTCCAAAGAAAGGAGACCCAGGCAAGGCAAGGTTTCTTTTCCCAAGGCTCACCTCTCTCATGTCTGCAAGATGATTGCTGATACCTTTACAAAGTGTCTTTAATTAATGGCCATGCAAGGCCCTGTAAGTCTGTGTTAGCACAGCACTGTGCACGCGAGCAAAATAGCCGGAGACGCCATAAAAACATCTCTTCCCACCAGCTTGCCAGCTCATAGCAGCTGGAATTAAACTGATGCCAACACAATGACTCCGAGATCATTAAAGCTTTCCCGGACAAAAGGACTGGATCTCAAGGGTCTATTTGCCATAAACAAGCTGGGTGAAAACAACAGGAAATTTCGAGGCCTAATATGATTGTGAAGCAAACCCCGCTCTGCTGAAATGTGCTGTGGGGAATTAGGGCAGATGGTTGTGATTGTCCTCCACGGGGCTGTTAAACCAACACAGCCTGGGCTGGGTGCTTGGGCTACGATCTGCAGAGATGGGCTTAACACCTGCGACTGCCAGCGGTTTTCAGAAATAAAAAATCATCTTCTCCAGGTGCACAGGACTCTGGAAACACCACAGCATCCTGAATTAGATCATAATTAGAAATTAGTGGTCGTCCCACACGAACCAAGAAGTTGGCATGGGAGCGGGAGCAGAAGCCCAGGGGTGGTGAATGTCTTGTTAGGACCTGCCAGAGGTACAGATGCTCAGGACACCGTGGATGCAATAGGCATTAGCAGCATTGCTTTCCAAAGTGAAATCCCAAGGTTAGAGGAGATTTAGATGAGATCTGGGGAAGAAATTCTTCCTGAGAAGGGTGGTGAGACCCTGACCCAGGTTGCCCAGAGGAGCTGTGGCTGCCCCATCCCTGGAGGGGTTGCAACCAAGGCCAGGTTGGACAGGGTTTTGAGCAACCTGGACTGGTGGGAGGTGTCCCTGCCCAGGACAGGGACTGGTTCTGGATGGTCTTTAAGGTCCCTTCCAACCCAGACCATTCTATGATTCTACGATTCTGTGATCACGAGTGCATTTCATCCTGCTTGGTTCTTGGAGTGGTTGGGATAGGGCCAAGGTGCTCAGAGATTAAGTTGCTTTCAATCAAACTGGAAAAGATAGTAAAAAAAAGGGAGAGGAAGTCCCAGACTTTGACATCATATCCAATGTGTAGTTACTTGCCCTTCCGGGTGAAGAGTTTTGCTACTGCTGGTGTTATTAATCGTTTTTGAAGTGTTGTTTTCTTTAAGAAGGTCAAACTCAAAATGACAAATGCCACAGCAAACATAATGCAAAAAATTAATTTTGGAAATAGAAAACAAATGTAATTTTTGGAAATTGTCCAGCATTTTCATCTGCCAAAGCAGCTGAATCCATTCTGATCTGAATTCAATGAAGAGTTTCCATCCTAATGTCTTGGCTTTTGGAGAGGCTTTTTTTAAGTAAATCGCAAATTGCTGCATGTTTTCTGCATCGACCATGCCCGGCTTGAGAATGCAATGCAAAAGCTCCTGAAATTGGGGAAGATCTTCTTAGTCAAACCACAACAACTGAAGGTCTTGCTCAGCTTTTACAGTGTCCCTAAATTAGATGTGCAATTCCCAGTGGTGATTTAGGTCCACCTATCTTGTCCCTTCCTGTGCTCCAACTTAACCATGTGTTTTAGGATGGCTGAAATCCTCCCTCTGAAGGTGCTGGTCTCTGCTGAGCCAGAGCATCCCAGTAGCTGTTGATATTGCAGACCAGCCCAGTTCTTCAGACACTCTAACCCAGCTGGATATGTACCAGCTCCGTGCTGGAAATCCAGTTTCCCCTGCCACGCTGCAGAGGGTCAAGGCATTTCTTAATGGCTTGGTGAATCCATTGGTGCCCACCTCATGAAGGACCTGCCTACTCCCTTCCACAGCTCCAAAGAGTAAGTGAAACGACACGATGAACCATATTACATTTGCATCTGGCTCAAAGGGAACATAACAGCATTAGGCAGCCCTGGTGCTCATTAAATGCCTCTGACTAGGAGGACGTAATGAACCGGTTTTATTACAATAGTAATTTCTTCCTATCACATTTGGTGGTTATATATTCATGGGGGATGTGGGGAAAGGGAGGAAGATCAGTACAGACCAGTGCATTAAGATATATTGCATGTGGAAAAGACGACACCAGAGTGTGTGGCTGACAGATAGGAGAGAGGCAAGGCAGAGAGCAGAATATCCCCAAGTCCATTATAACGCTGTCAAACTGACCTTTAAAAAAAAAATATATATACGAACAATAAAAAGGGGACCCTCTGTTCTTGGCTTCTGCAGCATCAGCAGCTCCAAAGTTGGTTTAATGACCAATGGTCGTTAGGGCCCTGCTGCAGCTGAGCTATCACACACCTCAGTGGTACTTTGCTGGCCGGGGCGGGCTGCTTTGTGCCCGGGGGGTCTGACCATGGCAGAAAGCTCCAGGTAGCCACTGGGACCTCATGGGCAGTGCTGGCAGTCAGGCACCTTAAGCCATGCTTGCTTATTATGGCACAGCCTGAAAAAGGGTAGGAAGAGGGAAATCTAATAAGATACAGCCTGAAAAGGCACCTGGCAGCTTCTTCTCCTTCTCTCTCTTCCAGTCTGATTGTAACCAAGGTAGTTTTCTGAATTTGTACAAAGAGATAATCCATGATTAATAGCCATTTTAATAAATGGCTAATCAATTTATATGGGTTGCTATAGAGTCCAATAAATCAAAACCAGGTTGATTATATCCATGGCTTATAGCCATCTTATAATACCTTCCACTGATGTGCTTATAATAATCTGTAACATCCGCTACTGCTGTCGGTAACTCATTTAAAACACCAGTTAGTATTTTTTTAAACCTGCTAAAAGCACAGAGTGAGTAAATATTCCTTAATACCTGTAAGTCACATGACCTTTCATGGTTGCAAATTTGGGGCTAAATCAATGTCCATCAAAGGCAAGGAAGGACTCCCGCAGCTTGAAAAAGAAGCTGGAAGAGGGATATAATTGTAAGAAAGGTATTAGTGAGTCAGACTTGAGTCCTGTGTTGTCTGAGAGAGGCCAGAAGACGATGTCTGGGAGAAAGGGCATAGAAAACAGTACAGCCAGATCCCCCTCCTCCTCGGTCTTTCTGTCTGCCTTGCAGCAATTATAGTGCCAAGCATCTGCAGAGCGCCAGAGGTTGCTCTTGGGTCTCATGTTCAATAGTCACGGGTGGATTTAGCCTGATGAACATCTCTTCCTCCTCCTTTCACAGAACCACAGAGCAGTTGGGGCTGGAAGGGACCTCCAGAGGTCTTCTGGTCCCAGCCCCTGGGACCCCTTTAAACTTTTTTTTTTTTTAAAGCCCCCCTTTAATCTATTTTTCTTCTCATCCTGCACGTGAAAACCACAATTGTTAACATTTAAATTATTAGACACATATAAATGTATGGAAAATGTCTTTCTGAGAAATCCACACTTTGGCTACAAACCCCCAGGAGTGGCATTTGGCTGCCTGGATGCCTCAGCTGGCATCCAACTGCCCCCAGCAGGACACTCCTGTTGTGTCTGGGGCTGTGTCCCTCCAGCCTGCAAGCGTAGCTATTTTCCAAAGAACAAACAGGATTTTAGCATTCAAATTGATCCCTTAGAGAGCCTAGGCCAGAATTTCTGCTGTTTTCCAGCACCTCTGTTTTCAAAGCCATCGTGACAATAGAGAATAATGATAAATTAAAAAAGCGAAGCAAACTGTGAGCAAGTCCCACAGCTGGTAGGTTTGGCTTTTTTGATATTCTAACTTTTTTTTTTCTTTTTGACTTGACTCACACAACTCTTTGGAAGAAGCCCGGTTTGCTAAATATAGACTGAAACCTGTAGCTGCCTGGAAAGAGAACTGTGGTGATTTCTGAAAAACTCAAGCCTATAAAAGCTGACACACAGCCCCTCACTCTCTGTAAAAACCATCTCCTGGTGGATTTATTAGTCTTAAGCAACAGCAGTTGGTCTGAAAAGAAAATGTATTTAACCTTTCTTTTTAATTGTCGCACTGTTAACCTGTCAGTTCTACACGGGGCTGTTAATAATTCCGCTTTAAACGTCTCAAAAGGAACTTTCATGTTTAAATATTAAACATTAAAACTTGAGTACAGTTAGGAAAGAATTGATGCAGCACTTTCAGTGGTAATGTGGCTCCATCCAAAGTCCGTTGGAGAGCCTGGGAATTGTCACGCTGAATTAAACAAGACCAGACACGGGGTAGGCTGCAAATCCTGATCCTGGGGTCAAACCCTCAGAGCTTTAACCAGGGTGAATAATATGGGTTTAGCTTTGGAAAGGACCAAGTTAGACCTTTAGAGTGGGCCTTTATCTTCACCTTAAGGTAAGATACACATTAAGGGGGAGAATTAATTAATTTGGCTCAGTTAACTACATTTTAACTAGCTGCTGCAAAGCAGAAGCGAACACAAAGCAACCGGGTTTCTAAGAGGGTTTCAGCTTGGAATCAACTCCAAGCTTCTTTGCAGACATATGTCCTGCATAAAAAGCCATATCGGATTTGCTTTCACTGCAACTTTAAGCCTAATCCACCTCCTTTTTGCAAATATACCTTGACGTCTACCTTAACATTTGTTTCTGTGTCAGTCAGCCCACAGAGCAGGCTAACTCCAGCGTGGGCAGGAGGGGACAGGGACCTTCTCACCCTGTTATGGGGTGGTTTGAGCAGCCACATGGGAGTCCACCAAACTTCACCAAGACTGCCACCAGCTGTGGGCACAGACACACACTGCTGCCCCATGACACACCCCAGGAGTGCCCTGCGACATGCCATGAAATCAGAATTTGAACATAAATCCCTCCATGGCTTAAGAATAGCAGGGTGAGAGGGTGACCTGGTGACTCAGGCTCCTGCTGGGTCATGGCCTGAGCTGGTTGCATCCAGGGCTGACGCTTAAGGCTGTGGATTTCTAGATCTCCTTGTAGACAGTTGCCCTCACCAAAGGAGAGGTTAATACTTAACTGGGATGGAGAGATGGAGCGTGTAACTTGGGCACCCAGGTGGGAAAACAGGGTTACAGATCCTTAATCTAAAGGGTGTCACATGCCATTTGTTCCTTTTTCTTTTTGCTGGCAGGGCTGGAAAGGTTAATTACATTGCCCAGGGTCGTGACGAGCTTTGTTGGCAAGGGCAAAGCATCAAAAGGTCTCGTGTGAGTGCTCCATCACAGGGTGACCCACCTCAGCCCCTGGTAGCTCCTGCCCAGGGGGAGAAGAGCCTGCAGGAACTAAAGTCTTAAAAAAAACTCATCCCTGATATCTCTGCTTGCATAGCTTGGACCTAACCATAGCAATAAAATTACATCTCTTCTGGTAACAGCCCTGTACCCTTAAAACTAAAGGTATTTTCCAGGATTGAGAAACTCACTGGGAGAGTTGCAAGGGCAGGATGGGAGCTGTTATGCTGCTAGAGGAGAGCACAGCAGAAACCACAGCTGTGCTGGGAAGCCGGATCTGTAACATCACCACCAAGCTACAGCAGAAGCACGACACATGGGTGTATCCTTAATTAACAAGCATTTCCACCCTGATATACCAAGAGAGCTCAGCACACGTGGAATGTCTGCACCGCGAAGGACCGCAGAGATGTGGTACCAAAGCTGCCTTCTGCTGCCTGCTGTGCTTTGGGAAGCACATCCAACACACATCCCCATTTCCAGTCCCACCATAATTCTGTCCGTGCTTACGGTCGTTTACACCGAGACCTTGCCTCATCTCCCTGCTTTGCAACAGATTTCCCTGCTTGCTCTAACCTGCTTCTGAGCGTTGCTTCCCACCAGCGACAGGTAGCCACGGGCCACCGCAGGGCTGCATCACAGCCCTGGTCACCGGAGCTGCTGGTCTGGTTTGTGCTCTGCTGGTGCAAGCACAAGGGAGTGGAAAGCTCTGCTAACGACTGGTTTTTGTTGAGTAGAAGGCCATGCTAAGGCAGCCATGGACTCCTGAGCTCGTAACGCCTTCTTGGCACTGCTCATACCATCTGCTGTATCTAGAGACGTTCTCCTCCAGCAGAAAGACATCCCAGACTGGGTCACACACCTGGCAGCTCTCTCTCCCCTTTTCAGTAAGGGTATTTGTGAAGCCTGTAGGCTTTTCTCTCACTGGGCAGGAGATGAGAAAGGCTGAGGTGGGTGACCCTGGTGCCGTCTCCATACTTCCCTCGGCAGGACCCCACCAACAACCCAACAGTCAGCAGCCTCCGTGGGCTCTGCTTGACCCCCACCAAACCCAGGGACAAACTCCCAGAGACTCTATGAGTCTGGCCAGGACATCACGGACTCTTCGTATGGGTCAGAAAAGCAGGAGGGGGGTGGATAACCACATCCATGTCATGTCTTGGCCCTTTCAGTTGCTTGCAGCAACCTGGGATGCCATGGGGCAAATTTGGTGGTTCTGTCTATAGCAGCATAATTCAGAGCCTCTCAGGTTTTCTAAGGCTCCCTGGGCACTTCTTACCCCCTCTCTGCTGATGCATAAAGCCATCTAAATAAGTGTAATTTATGCACTGAAGAAAAGGTGCAAGTTAAAATAACTCCCAGCCTAAAATAGCCTCTAAGTGGGGAAAGAGAGAGAGAAAGGGCAGTCTTAACTTTATGCCACATAGAGCATCATCTCTGAATTTGGCCCTGGGCCTCAAAGCTTTTAAAAATAAAGAGTAAATTTAGTTTGGAGGAGGTCATACACGGCTCTGTGCACCTCTCCAGGACTTTGTTAGTAAGATCTGGCCCAAGCAAGGCAGGCACAAGCAAGCTGAGGAGGGAAGCTGGCTGGGAGAAGCAGTGCTTGGTGCTGAAAAGCCTGATTTTTCTGCTGCTGGTTCCTCCCCTGCCTGTTCCCACCTCTGCAAAAACAAGGATAAAACAAGGCCATTCCACTTGGTACCCAGCAAACACGAATACACGTGCCGAGCGAGGAAGCGACATCCCCTTTGCGTCTCACTCGTTAAGCCCATCCCGGCTGATTGTCTTTTTCACACTTCGATGCTCCCTTTATGCCCAGGACAAGTTGGTTTCCATCCAGGTGGCTCCCTCTGCATCAGGAACAGGCGGATTTATTGCTATCGATACTTTGCTGTGACCTGAATATTTCCAAAGCCTGTGTCGCCCTACCCGGTGCGCGCTTAGTGCTTAATTGTCACTAAATATGCTTAATTGTCACTAAATATTGATAGCCCATGACCTGTCTGCAACCCGCAGCAGTCAATAACGCCGTGGCGAAGGCTGGCGCGGTGAATGCCATTGCTGATGCTGGGCTGATAACATTATGCGCCTGTGACACGGGAATCAACCTCAGGGTGAGTGAGCTGATTTAGAATATAATGAATAAATGTCCCCGGGTTTGCAGAGGGGATGCTGTCAAAGGCTTTCTAAAAATAGTTGGTAATTGGCTTTGTATTAGGCTTATTATTGCCTGCGACGGTCTCCTAGAAGTTTTGAAACCACAGCTTCCTCCCCTGAGCTCCGGAGCCACGCTCTCTGTCCCAGCTGCAAGTGCCCAGCAGAGGATTATCTGTGGGCAATACCCTGGGATTGCCTCCACAAGGGAGGAAAACAAAACTCCTTACATGCTTCTCTGGAAGCACTGTCCTCGGGTGTTTGGGGCCCTTGTTTGGTCGGGGACAGCTCTGAAGGGTCCAGATGAGGAACATAAATCCCAGGAGGATCTACCCACCCTGTTATTGATCGCTGTGAGCTGGCTGCGCTGGTTCTCAGCACGAACTCCAGCACTCCCAGAACTTTTCCTGCTAAGTACTTTCACTTTGGAAAAAAAATAATCAAGTTTTCTGGCTGAAGTGTTTGTGCTAAGAGTTCCAGATCAGCTCTGAAAACGATCTGATCTCCTGTGCCCAGAAAGTCTTGGACTAAAGGGGCAGCACTGCCCTGTCCCCTCCGGGGCAGGTTCTCAGGCACCTCCTGGAGAAGTCATGCTGTGGAGAACTCAGCTCCCTGGTGCAGTCACTGCCCTGGTGCTATAGTTAGAGAAAACATCTCACAGTCAAGGCTAATTCAGTGATATAAGTGGAAGAGTCCAGTTCATGTATGAGAGTGAGGAGGTAGCAAGAAACCTGCATAAAAGATTCAGACACAAAAAGGCTGATGCTTTTCCCCAGTTTTTTTTCCTTATTTTTCATATATTGCCCCATCCCTGGAGGGGTTCAAGGCCAGGCTGGAGAGGGCTTTGAGCAACCTGGTCTGGTGGGAGGTGTCCCTGCCCAGGGCGGGGGGGTTGTTCCGCTCCTTAGAGATGCTCCTAGAGCCATGTGGTCCTTTCAAGAACATCCCCTGAAGAAGCAACTAACCATAACATAAGGCATTATCATTACTAAGTCTCCAAGGTCAGATGGCTGGGGAAATCTGCTCTGGGGTGCCTATTTACTGGTGCAGTGAAGGGGAAGAGGGGACGACATCCCCTTCCACCACCGTGGCCATCCTGCTCCTTGCTGTACCTGCTCTCAGCCCTGTGCCACCTGAGTACAAATGAGCTTA
>JAHREE010150879.1:0-90660 GCA_033628505.1 Tringa tobata | reverse complement strand
TTTAAATCTCAAAGAATGAATATGATCAAAACAGTCTCCTCTGTTTCTCCTTCACTGCAACTGTCTGTGGTGTCAGATGGTTTTCCACTCATCTAATGCCTGCTGTTACCGTCTGGTTCAGTTCCGCCTGCTCTGGGACATGCACTTTCCACCTCCGCAGTCCCCTCAGATCCTGCTGCTGGTTCTCTTTCAAAGCGGTGTGGAGCATCCCATCCCAGAAGAAGGCAGAGACGTGTAGTTAAAGAGCTTTCAAAAAGGCAGATAGAGACAGAGAATGTGCCTGTGTTTATGTATCACTAACAGAAAATCCTTAGATCCTTATAGCCGAGTTAGTTAAGGGTAGGCTGGAGAAGTGAGTGAAAATGTGAATGGAAAATTGGTTGGGCCGCCGAACTCAAATTGGTGTCTGGTTGTTACTGCTGTCCCTTTGAGATCTGCTTTTGGGCCAGTACTGTTTAACATCTTGTTCGTGGCTTGAACACACCAGCAAGTGTGCAGACGATACCAAATTGGGCACAGTAGTGAATAATACACTGGAGAGAAGCACTGCTGCTCAGGGGGACCGAGGTGGGCTGGAGAAAAGAGCTGAGAAGAGCCTTAGGAATCTCAGTGAAAGCTAGTGCAAAGGCCTGCATCTGGGAGGGAGTAGCCCCTTGCAGTGGGGCTGGGAGCCAACTGCCTAATAAGCAGCTTTGCAAAAAAAAAAAGACCAGCCCCCAGGGGTCTAGGTGGACAAAAAGTTGCCCAGGAGGCAGTAGTGCACCCAGGCAGCAAAGAACGCATCCTGGGCAGCGTTAGGAGGAGTGGAGCCAGCGGGGCCAAGGAAGGAAGGGATCCCCTCCCTCTCAGTCCTCGTGAGACCGAGTGCAGGGTGTCCAGTTTGGGCTCCCCAGCACAGGACAGTGGCATAGAGGAGCAAGTCCACTGAGGCCACTGAGGTGGCCAGGGCTGGAGCATGGGTCAGGCTCTTCTCAAAGGTGCACTGGGACAGGAGAAGGGACATGGACACAAGCTGGAATGTGAGAAATCCTAGCCACGTATAAGGGGAAAAAGTTGCTATGAGGGTGGTCAAACTCTGGAACCAGATCCTGGAGAAGGGGTGACATGTCTGTTGCTGGTATTCGGGACATGCTGGAGAGAGCCCTGAGCACCTTGCTTTCAGCAAGAGATTGGATTACAGACCTCCAGAGGTCCCTTCCCACCTGCGTGGTTCTGCTCCGCAGATGACAGTGTTGACGTAGGACCAGCTTCTTCAGCTGACAAGCACCAGCTTGTCACCCAGCCATGAATCACTTCATTGTTGAACTCTGTACCCAATTTCACCTTCCCAGTGCCCCTTCTTGGGAAGGATGCTCTATTTTTTGATTACTCCAGACAGTTTTAGTGCTGAAGTATTTCTTTAGATATTTTTTAAGCAAGGTGGCCTCTGGCTGCAATTAGTGTCCCATTGGAAGAACTGGCAGCATTATATAGCAACACTAAAGCAAATCATTCTACCTCATGGCATTATTACCTTGATCTAAAAATTTCCCCAGGCTGCAATTTGTCACTAATATTGCCTTCAGCTAAACTTATCCATACAAAAAAAGAGGAGTTAATAGAGCTGCAGTTATGGACTTGCCATCGCTTTTTTTTTTTTGGATGAGTTATTACTTAGTACATTTTATTGACCAAGCATGTAGAGTTCTTGGTCCTTGAAAAACGATGCAGTGGTTCGTCACGGACTCCATAAATTGTTGGACTACGTATCAGCAATATCTCCTACACCATGAGAAAGGAAGGTATCTCTCAAATGCAGTAGATGCGTTCTGCACTGAAGTAGGAACTGCATTATGTGGCTTGACTGATATGAACACTTGGTTGTGATTGCCAGTGACAGAAAAACTGATAGGATGATACTGAGTTTCACTGCCTCTTTTGTGCTTTTGCTTGTTTTATGCCGTACTTAACATAATTTGAATGCTGTGACAGTGACAATGACAATGACATACTATAATTCCACCTGAGACAATGCAGCTGGAATTAATAAGCTGGAGAGACAAGGCTGAGGTGCTTTGTCATCAGTTGGCATTGGATAATTTTTTTTGGTGGAAGCGCTAAAAATCCCACTGGTGGGACCAAACTGCCCCAGTTCAGGTGATGCTTTGGGCCAGCACAGGGAGGCCAGGCAGGCCCTGTGGTCCCATATGGTGCTTTGGAAAAGGTTGTACCAGCATCGTATCTGGTGTCTGTAAGCTGAATGATGGAATTCCCGTTTACCAGCTGGGTCAGCTGAGGCTGGTGTGCAGAGACATGTGTGGTGTGAGAGGTGTGTCTTGTGTCCACATTCATAGCAAAATACCCTGATCGTGCTGCCTCTTGACCTTCCTTGGTAGGAGACTTCAGAGTGAGAGTTACTTACATGCTGCCATTCTTTGGTAATGGAGTCTGAAGGGGTCTCATTGGTCCAGCCTATTGGATCGTAAGTGGGGTATTGGGCCCTGAAGGAACAAATCAAATCTCAGGAAAGAAATTTTAAGGTGAAGAGCTTTAAAATTTATAACCTGTCTCTTGAACTGTGCCTTGAGGCTAACAGTAGCAACGAGAGAGTGCAGAGCATCTTTGCTTGTGGAGTCTTTACTGTTGTTTTCATCCAAAAGAGAAATCAGCTATCAGCTTCTAACAGGAAAGGGACTTAAGGCTTGTCACTCTGCTCTTGTGCCAAAATATGCCTCTTGATGAAGGCTGATCCTGAAGTGCCCCAGAGCTATGATGATCTTGTGATCCCTCACTGGGACTTGTGCTGTCCTGCATCCACTGCTGCATCAAAAAGACACTTAACCCATCTGGAAAGTCAAGCACTGCATTCTCCACCCTCACGCTAGTTAAAGAAGCAAGCTACAGTCAAATTCATATATTGCAATGGTTTTGGTCACAACTAAACTGTTGCTGGAAAGCTGAACTGAACTGAAATTTGTTGTTTAGAGGTGAGAATGCAGCTCAGATTGGGAGGAGACTGATAGAGCTTTTTTTATAGCCTTGCAAAATTAAACTTTCTGTGCAATTGGCCCATAATGTCAACTCAGCTCTACTGGCAGGTATTCTTGGTTTTCTTAAGTAGCCGAGGAAATAGAGTTATAAAATCAGCTGTTCCTCATGCTTTGCAAGTTGTTGTGGATTTGTGGTTCTTTTTAAATATGTTTGTCGCTTAATTTAAAGGACTGTGTTAAGAGACTAGCAAGAGAAATTAATTGACACAAGGGAGACTGTAGCAGACTTTAAATTAGTAGTTTCTCTAGTCAATAGTGCATATTTTAAAATGTATGAAAATATCTGCATGCATGATAGGCTATGATGGCTTGTCAAAGAAGAGCTAGGCTGGGAGAAACTATATTCATATCAAGTTGGCAAGCTTAGACTAATCCGCATATCGACAGTGTTTAACTAACACAAATATCTGTGATATTTCTGGGCACTGTTGCGTCTCCAGTGGTGAAGGCCATTCTTCTTTATGTTTCTCTTTCAGTGAGAGCTAAATTTTATTTAACATTTATATTTATTAGTGCTTAGAGGTTGGGTTTCTGTTGCTGTGGAGGCTATACAAGCCAGTCCTAGTCATGGCATACATCTGATGGTGCCCTGGGAGGGCACATGACGCCAGGCAGCTCCATCCTGGACAAGCTGTCCTTTGAAGCAGAGCTGGGCAAGCCCTGGGTGTCACTGCTCATCCAGTCCTAGGTTAAGGACCACATGGTCCTTACAGGGCAAAAGAAGGTGGCAGGGAGCTGGCAAGCAGCTGTGGGAAGGTCTACGTGAGGAAGGCACTTCTGTTTTGCCTCCAAGCACCACTTCTTGCAGGGAGCAGACAGGGAGAGAAGAGGGTGCTTGGGAACCTTCTGTGGCCTTTGGGAATGGAAGCCTGTCGTCTACTCAGTTGAGACCAGATGAACCCATACAGAAAAGAGTTTAAGAGATCACTTATGCATAACTTTTGCTACATAGCCCTTTATTTTGAAGAGAAACTTCTAAAGCTCAAGGGAAGAAAAAAAGCCAACCTCTTGGCTTAGTAGGTGTTTGCAATATAGGCTGGTTAAAAAAAAAAAAAAAGAAGAAAAAGAAGCAGCAGCATTTCTTTAGCTGTGTATAAGGGTAGTGTTTTTGTCTATTCACTGCCAAATGTGGGATAGGATGTCAAGGAAGGACACAGTATGTGGCTATAATAAGCTGGTGGCAAGGATGGATGGGATAATAAAGGAGGGGAGGGTAAAACCTAAAGGGTTTGTTCCCCTGCTGAAGTTCATAGTTGTAACACACACAGAGGAAAGGAAATGCTCCTCCTGTGACTAGCACTTCTTCATGGTGTAGTAACATCCAGTGTGGAAACATACAGAAACCAGAGTATCGGTACTGTTCAGAAGTGTAGCATCAATTCTGAATTCAGATGAGTTTAAAAAACAATTTAGAAATTGCTTGTTTCTGTTGGTTGCTATGTGAGTTTTTGTGGTCTGTTAAAAATATAGGAAAATGGGAAAGTGTATGAGGGGATAAAAAGAAAAAAATGAGTATGGAGAATGCTTTGTTCTGTGTACAAAAACAGTCTGAATAAAAGCAGATGAATAATAGTCTTTTTTTGACATCAGCTACATGGGGGTTCTGATTGGCAATACAATATGAACAGCTGTCAGGCAGTACTATGATACAATTTGGTGCTTTCCTTTGAAATCTTCTGGCTGAGATTTCTTTAAAGTAAATTGTGATTTTTGGTACCTACTGGATGTGCTTTAACTGAGCATATATTCAGCTAAGGGTACTTAGTACTGCCCAAAAATTTGACTCTTCAGGTATGCCAATTTAGGCACCAAAATCAGTGGTACCTTTGGGGAAGAAAATGTGTGCCTTTTCCATTCTCATACATCTTGATCTTGGCTGTTAAAGTTAAAACTCAACGCTTCAGTCTTCTCTTTCCTGATCTTTTTTTCCCTGTTTTAATATGTGCCATTTCCACAGGGGGGAAAAAAACCAAAACAGTGAAGTGGTCTATTCATTGACCTGTTTCTCTGCAAATGAATATCGTTGTTAATACATCTCAGTTCATTGCCTATCAGGGTGAAAGCTGTAGTACAATTTTTGTGTGCCAAATGCCTCATTTTGTTTGCTTTAAATTCCATTTTCTTTCAGTGTCATTTTAAACAGCTGTTTTCTAAATCCCTCCACAAATAGCAATTATGTTTTATAATGATGATCTTTGTCACTTAAGATTTTAACTAGTGGTTTGATTCCGTTCTCTCAGCAATGTAAACCTGAGACAGCTGAAGTGAAGTTTTGAGCTGTGGTGGTATAAAGCTGGTGTTGGTGAATGGAAAAGTCACATATTTTAATTTAGCTATTTGATGTTTTGCACACATCCAAGCATCTGGAATTACACTCCTCCACCCAGAGCCGTTGTGTTTTGTATATTATGTATTTTATCTTCTGCAAAAGGGTCCAGGTTCTGTTTTCCTTTATAGTCTGCACCACAAAAAAAACCCCAAACAACCCAAACATTACAATTCTGAAAGAGATGTTGCTTAGCAGACACAGAAGTACTTGCTTCTGGAGCCACAGAGGGCCTCTCCCCATTCCTACTTGTGTTTCAGTCAAGGTCCTTATGGGGTCCATAACTAGTAGTGGGAGAAGTTCTCAACCACTTTTGTCATCCAGGAGCCTTTCTGATCCACCCGCCTTATGATGGTTGGGCTGCAGCGTTTCTCCTGCTCTGTCTCAACCCTCAGCAATATTTCACAGGCAGAGAAATGACTTGAGTGAATCTTTATTTGCCTTGTGGCTGGAGGCTGCTTATTGGTCTGTTGGTTTTTGCTCTTCAGCTGCTTGTACTTCACACTACTCCAGCGTGACTTTCTAGTTTTCAGGCTTATTTATTTTAGCTTCAGCCTTCAAGGGATATGTGGCAATGTCTTAAACCAGCTTTGCTTCTGAAGAAATCACAGTGTGGAGCTGAATCTTGGAGCACTGAGTATGTCCACCTACGGTGTTGTTTTTTTGTTGTAACTTTTTCATGTGTGTTTACCCCTTTCTTTGTATTTTTTGGAAGGAACTTCTCTGCTTATCTTCTCTCCTGCAGTTCTTAAATATTCAGAAGTAGTATTCAGATTACCAAAACTCAGGTTGAGTAAAGCCATTTCTTATTCTTCAATTGTTGCTACAGCACTGGTAGATAAGGAGAGAGCAACAGATGTCATCTACCTGCACTTATGCAGAGCATTTGACACTGTCCCACATGACATCTTGGTCTCTAAATTGGAAAGGCATGGATTAGATGGATGGACCACTCGGTGGATAAGGAACTGGCTGGATGGCTGCACACAAAGGGTTGCAGTCAACGGCTCAGTGGAGACCAGTGACGAGTGGTGTTTCTCAGGGGTCAGTGCTGGGACCATTGCTGTTTAACGTCTTTGTCGGAGACATGGACAGTGAGATCGAGTATACCTACCGAGCTCTGTGGTGCAGTTGACACCCTGGAGGAAAGGGATGCCATCCAGAGGGACCTGGAAGGCTGGAGAGATGGGCCTGTGCGAACCCCATGAAGTTCAACCAGGTCAAGTGCAAGGTTCTGCACCTGAGTCACAGAAATCCCAGGCACAAATACAGGTTGGTCTGAGAATGGATTGAGAGCAGCCCTGAGGAGGACTTGGGGCTGTTCGTGGACGAGAAGCTCAAGACAAGCCAGCAATGTGCTCTGGCAGCCCAGAAATGCCCCATCACTGGAGGTGTTCAAGGCCGGGTTGATGGGGCTTTGAGCAACCTGGTCTAGTGGGAGGCGTCCGTGCCCAGGGCAGGAGGGTTGGCACTCAGTGATCTTTAAGGTTCCTTCCAACCCAAACCATTCTATGATTCTATGATTATTAAACAAATAAAAGTATGAAATAGTGTCTTGATACTTTCCTTGTATAGGCTTTCATACTAATCCAACCCTGTCCCAAAAACTTGAGTCACGCTTGAGATATTGGCATTTGGAGTGAGGTTGGCAGTGATCTGGAGTCCAAGGCAAGTTTTCTATCTACAGTCATATGTGAATACGTGATGAATCAGCAGTATTTTGTCTCTAAGCCAAGAAACATTATTTATTGCTAAAAGACCGTTTTTTATGTGTCTAACAATAGGATAATTTTCTGAATATTTTGGCAGAGCTATTTTTGATTAAAAATACTTTTGCCACTGATATAGTAGTTGAATTATGATCTGTGGGCATCGGAGATTAAATACTCGTTGCGGGGAGCTCTCTGGAACTGAACCTGTGAAAAGGATGCATTATGCTGCAAATTATTAAATATTGATTTTTGTAACAGTCTGCAGGCATCAATGAATTTAGCAATATGCTAGTAAATAATGTGAAAAAGATTAATATCTCAACAGAAAAAGTAATTACAAATATGTTTAAATAATTATTTTTGTGCGAGTTAGGTTTGTGGATACCAAAGAGGACTCAACTTTGGCCTCTTGTTGAGTATCCAAAACCACCTAGAAGATGTTGTCCCCTAGGACTTCTGCAGCTGAAATTCCTAAAGTTTCCTGAGTTCCGTGAGCCGCGTTGGATGCGGGATGTCTGGCTTGGGAGATCGCAGCTGCGGGTCAGAAGGAGCAAAGCTTGTTCTTTACAGAGAAGCTTGTTCTTTATATTCTTCTGCATTACTCTGAGGTTTTCTGGCAGCCGGCTCTGAGAAGACTCAGTTAAGCACAGTTTACTCTCTATGGCAAAGCTGTTGCTTGCAAGTCGTTCGCAACAGTGATGGTTTCTTTACAATGGTTTAGAGAAGTTGTTACTGCAAAGTGTTTGCTCTCAGCATTCATTATGGAATTACTTCTCCACAGAGATGAGCAATTTGAATTTGTCATTACTTTTTCTCTCAGTGTATTTTAGAACAGTAACTTCCTCCAGAAGAGTGAAGGAAACGGATTTCATTGTCTTAATTTTATGTGGAGGGGAAGACAATTTTCATATGTTATCCCTAAGCATCACTTAGATATCCATGTGAGGCACATTTTTGACTTGCTGCTTCACTTCGTTCGTGAGACAAAATTAATGCTTCTCTCCAGATGTTAGTCTTTAAATTTCATTAGGAGGCATGACAACATCTGGTTCCTTAGGTCAACGGAAATGAGCAGACAGCTTTAGTTGCAGCGTGCGAATTTGTCTTACATCTTGAGAGGTTTATGTAACAGAAGTGGAACTGCTTATTGCATATAAAGTCACTTCTGTGTGAACTGTTGATGGTACTAAATGAATAAGAAAAGGTACTGTGTTTGGGGAAATGCAGAGGTAGAATTTGGGCTTTGGTTTCCACAGTTGCAAATGCAGCTGAAACGCCAGCTGTGGCTGACTGCGATGAGTGACCTAGGAAAATGTATGCGTCACAAAACGCATAGCTTAGTTAAAGAACACTAAATGCTCAAGAGCAGCTTGATTTAAGGATGAGGCTGGGGGAAAGAAGCTGGCTGGTATAGACAGCTGTTCATTTGCTGAGTGCAGGTACGTCTGAGTGAAAGGCTGTCACCTCTGGGTGACGTGGAGACTCTACTTGTGACCAAATTCATGGCATGCAGACATACAATCCAATGTCCTGTCCCCGTCTTGAATCTTTGCTTGCTCTTATGTTCTTTGCTAAGGTATCCCAAGGATATTTGTAGTACATTAGTTTTTATTGTGTTTTGCTTTATTCTCCATGCTGCAATAACATCAGAGTCTTTCAAGGCCCATATGAAGGATGGCAGAGGATATTGGCATCCAGGAACAGTGCCTTCAGTCCCTTGGGGCAGAAACTCAAATGTTGGCTATTGCAGGCGGCCTAACGCTGTCACAGCGTGTTCCAGCTATGTTGAAAACTGTCCTCCTAGGATGAGCTGTGTAGTCATCCCATTACTCATTTATGGCTGAAACAATCTAGCATGCAGTTGCTGGCCTGAGATTTCTGAGGGTGGTAATACCTTAGTGAATGGTGAGGATGCGATAAGTAGGTGAGTCAGATGAATGTTTTCAAATGAGCTGTTCAAGTTTTGCATGACTAATGTAGCAGTTAAAGGAAAAAAAAAAACCAAAACAAAACCCAAGGAAAAAAACAAACCCCAAACCACAAATGATCCTGAAAGGCTTGAGAGGAAGCTTTGATTGTTGTTAAGGTCAGTTAACTCCAAACCTGTAAATGATGTGCTGGTGAAGTTTTAGAACCATATCCTTTCAGTTGTAGTGTGAAAGCAAGTGGCATATGGCTTTTTTAACATTCAGGAGCTCCTCTAATGAGACTAAAACTAAAGATGATTATGTTTTTACTAAGATCTTTTTTTGAAGGCTTAAAATGAAAAGCTCCCCATTTCAACCTTCAGCCCTCTTTAGCTGTCACAAGACATGTTCATACTGCAATCATACACAGCTCATGACTGCGTTACAAAGCTACTTCAGAATCAAGTAACTTAGCTGTTGCCTGAATATTTAATCAACTTTTTGGCTGGGTGTTATTGCCAGCATCAGATCACATAATGTAAGCCGTTTGTGCTATAGATATACCTATGAAAAAAAGGAGAAAAGAAAAAAGGAGACAGAAACTCATTCTTCCACCTTTGATATACCAGCTGAGCTTGAAACTACCAAAGTCATTAAGCATAATGCCAAGTGTCAGTTGTATGAACAAATGTGTAATAATTGTATTTTGGATCCAGCAGTGTTATAGAGCAAACTGCTCATAATTTCCAGCAGTTACTCTTGCAAAATGCATTCTTTTCTTTGATTTCTTTATCTTAAAGTTTAATCTGTGGAATAAAATTGCAAAGTCATCTCATGCTTTGCAGTTACTTAAATTATATGCTATGTAGTAAGTAACTAAACTCAAGAAAGCTGGCAGAAGATAGTTGTCTGTATCAGGTGGACTTAACTGGTACTGATCTGGTCTTTATCATCATCTTTGAGACCATATAACGTTTTACAAACTTGCCTTTGTCATCAGGTTGGTGATAAAATAGTTAATTTCAAATATATGGCCAGTACTGAAATTTTTAAAGCTGGTAAGCTCAGACTTATACCTAATTTGTTCATCTATCATTCTTTCCAAGAACTGTTGTTGTACTGATACATAAATATTTAGTCTTGGAATGATTCTTTCTTCGTATATGTGTGTGTATACATGTGTGTTACGTATATATATATATGAAAAATTATAATTTGTATAGCTAGAACGTAACCTCTCTCCTTCAGGTGCTCTCAGGTAAAGGGAGGGATTACTCAGGCAGCAGATCAGACAATTTGTAAAATGCATAACATTTTTAGAGAGAGGTCTTCCATGCTATTTCAGAGCATCAGAGATCATCTCAATTTGAGTCATCTGAATAGGGGATGGAATGTTTCCAGGGAGGAGACAGAGGGGACTGGAGATACTGGACTTCTCAGTTTTCTACAGGTGTAAGAGCAGCATGGGAAGGAGATATGTTGGACTAGTGGAGGTACCTGTATATCACAGCTGGAGTCATTACTACTGAATTTGAGGAGACCCAGTCCAAGACCAATGGTGTAAGGTTTAGCTGAGAGAAGGCTGTGCCTGGCCTGGAAGAGAAGTTGTTGTTTAGAACTTACAGCCTTGATAAATGTGAGTGAATGGAAAAAAAAGTACTCTTGGAGAAACATAGCTTATTTTGGTAGTCAAGAAGCATAGAAGATTTGAAGATGGTCATGTATCTAGGCTTTAATATATCAGAATTATAGCTCTTTGATCCCTCAAAACAATATGGAAACTCACATTTATTTATACAAAAGCTGATGGTGTTTGTACATTTGGGGTGAGGAATAAATCGGTGATGTTGGGAAAAGTGTTTCACATCACGTTTCCGCAGCTGGTTTTACAATGTTCTTGTAAAGTAACATACTGTTGTCCTGTGTACTATTGACACTCTTTTTGTACTTCAGACCAAACACACTTTTCATTTAGTTCACAAGTGACCAGCGTTACCTGATTTTCCTTCTTTTGTCTCCTTTCCTCTAGCTATTACAGCTTCTGGAGTCTGAAACCATGCAACTAGAAGCATTTCTGGAGTGGAAGCAACTGGAACCAGTTTATTGGCAGTGGATGGTAATGAATCAAACTGATTTTGAAGGGTGCAGCTTTTTTGACTCTAACAAATAGCTGACCACTTCCAAAGGCCCTTTCCCACAAAAATAAATGCTGCAAACCAACTGTTCAACAGCACTTGAGAAAAAGGAAAAAAAACCTTTGGTAAAATAAGGCATGTTTTCTTAGTTCTCCTTCATCCCTCTGTTTTCTTCCATAAGACTTGCTCAGCTAAGAGTGCAGTGTGGCAGAATTTCATATAGTCAACACAAATGAAACTGCCTGATCTTCATCTCTTTAGTGTTTTTTAAACATAACAATCATACATTTTCTTAAAATTAAATAGCTTTTCAGAAGAGGGGCCTCTAAGCTTTATTGCAGACTTGAGAACAACTAAATTTGCAAGCAGCTGATATTGAAAACAACTTCATTTTTCCCAGCCAAATAGTGTGTTGAAATTGCCGATTTCCCCTTGAACTGTGTTGAATGATCACAAGAAAATCAATAAGCCTTTCTCTGTGCATCTTACGATTTTTCAAGTGAGTGTAAACGGTACCATCCATCTCAATTCTCTCTACAACTCTTGCCCATTCACAGTTGCTGAAAAAAATTCTTTAGAGCAGCACATTAGCCGTATGACTTTACAAAATTTTGGGAATCAGTGAGCTGACTGTTAATTGCCTATATGCCATGTCCTATACTAAAAGCGAGGCAAAGGAGTGTAAAATTACCTCACCTGTCCTGAAGAGTACTTCTGTTGCAGAGCCATTAAAATTGCCATGGTTTTTGCTTTACGTGTCTACCATCTTAGGGTTGTTTGGAAAGCATCAACACTAGCAGAAGCCTGGCTCCAAATAGGCAAAATGTAGCTGCAAGTGTTATGGCATTTTGGTGTATCCACCAAAACCTTTGCCTCTGACATGTTGAACAGTGTGGGGATTATTGTGAGTGTTAATGTGCTTCCTGGAGTTAAGTCCTAAATAAATGCTTCCAAAAAACCTGACCAGCACATCTTTTTAAATTGTTCAACAGGCTGGATGGACATTTTGCCTTTTTCTTTTGTTTTGCTGAAGATGGTTGTTGTTCCCGGATGCTGTAGGATGTATGGGAATGAGATGTGCTTTGAGGTTACAGTGATTTTCTCTTTCCACTTAACCTGTGTTTTGCATTGCTGATCTGATGGGTGGCATGATTCTTGCAGAGCTACTGTCAGGTCTTCCTGAGGGTTGTGGGCAGGGGCATGACATAACTGTAATGACATTCTGTAATAAATTTCAAATTAAAAAACAAAAACAAAAACAAACCAAAACCACAAACAAACCATCAAAAAAACCCAACAAAACCAAAAAGCTTTGTTATTTCTGTTCAGATTCGTAGCCTGTCGGTGCCCAGAACATCTCTGTGTTGTCATGAACTGCTGGCCCTCAGTGCTGCTTGTGCCAGTTTGCAATGCTGATGCTTGCTGAGAAAGGAGGTTTTGTGGGGTGTCTTTTGCCATTCTGAGCTATCTTACAAAGTTTTTTCTTGTATGAGCCTAAGAATCTCTTGCTGTGAATTAAGCCAAAGTTTTTAACCTACCTGCAGAGAAGAAAGAGGGGGGGGGAATATTCTGATCCTCTTTATAGCAGTCTTTTATGCAAGTGAAGGCTATTAGCATGTCACTGCCTTCCCAGTCCCCATTTCTAGGTTAAACAAAATTGGTTCTCTCAATGTGTCCTTGTAGGCCATTGATTCAAATTTCTGATGGTTGTTGCTGCTCCCATACAGGACTTTCTCTCCCATTTGTCTGTGTTTAACTTCAGGTACCTCACCGGTACGTCAATATTACAGTCAGCGCTCTTCTGTCATGGAGACTTGTGTTTATACTTCCTAAAATGGCACTTGACTTTAACAGTATGACATTGGTGACTTTTGATTTTCTGACTTCTCTTCCAGCAGTGTTGCTGCTGAGCCAGTAATTACACATTTGGTTTTTCCTTGCCCCTGTGTAGACCATGCTGCTCAACTGCTGAATTTCCTCTTGCTGTTTTCAAATTACTTCTCCAATTCGTGAAGATAATTTTGAATGCAAATTATGTCTTTAAAAGAGATTATGACCTCTCCTATTTAATGTCTTCCTGATAACAGTATGGAAATAAATATTTAATACTCATTTGAGTCAGGAGGCTCGGGTCCTTTAGTTATGCTCTGCTACCCTGGCTTGAAAACTGTGTTTCTACATAATCTGTGCACCACGGTGTATAGGTCCATGCATTTCAAGGACTCTGATATTATTTGCTATTTGTTTGAGTATTTCAAATAATAGTTGCTATCTCTAAAGGCAGTTGCAGAAGTAATTATAGAACCAGCTAGGTGGTCATGGTCCAGCAGAGGTGGCAGAGCTTCTGACCAGCCTGAAGCAAGATCTCTTGGGGTCCTGTAACTTGTAGAGTTTTACATGGGCACAAGTGATCCTGTGGGTGTTACGGTGTTACAGCAGATGGGGTCCCTCCTGGTCATCACTTTCTTAAAATAAGCCATAGAAGTGCATCCAGCCTTCCAAGTTTATGGTGCACTTCTGCAGCACTGGTGATCTCTGTTCCAGGAGTGTTACTTTATGCTTTAGTGCAGCTCACACTATGCAGCGCTTCCTGAAATAAGCTAGTTTAGTAACATAAGTTTTCTGTTAACTTAGAAATATGTGATAGTGAACTGAGGAGGTTATCTCTTAAAATAGCTGTGAAATTGTGGAGCAACTGTACACTGAGATGACAGCAGTGAATTCCTAGTTATGAATTATCAGGAAGATGTGGAGAGGGAAACCATTTTACTTCCTGCTGAAAAGTAACTTTTATTATTTCTTCTCTAGGAAACTGTGCTAGATAATATGGCTGAAGAGGGAAATATGTGCGAGTCCCAGGATGCTCATGAAGAGAAAAGTGGGCTGCCAAAGACGACTTTGAGTTGCCCCTGGGCTGACAGTCTGACTGGGCGAATTGACAGATTATCCAGAGATCTAATGACTCTCCGTGACCAACTGCAGAAGCTTGTAACTCACCGAAAGGCTGCGTGGTGTGAGAAGGTAAGCCCTTCGGTGGTGTTCTTGATCATTAGTGACTTTTAAGATCCTCTGTTTTTCAGCTCTCTGGCTATGGCCCGTCCTAGGGCAGCCTCCCTGTTGCTGCTCTGTGACAGCCTTGCTGCTGTCTCGATGTCAGATCTACAGTTACTCGTCTGTTTATGCCCACAGCATGCCAGGTGATCTTTCAAACACAAAGTAGGCATCTGTCCCGGAGAGACAGCGTGCTGAAACAAAATATATGTTCTTTTGGAAGGGAAGGCATCAAAGGATAGGGGTTGCAGAGGAGAGGAGGGAAGAGGAGGAAATCCTGGCAGCCCCTGGAGGGGATAGAGGCAGCAGGTTGAACGCATCAGTAATGGTTACAGTGAGAAAAATAAAGATAGGTATTTGCAGGGAAAGGAGGGTGGGAGAGGCCCACCTTTGAGCTTGTCATCTTTCACTGAGTTAGTAGTCTTTGAAATGTCTGACGGGGGAAGGAATAAGAAGGATTTGAAACCTGTGAAGTGAGAGAAGGGACTAAGCACAAGACTTGGTGGAATAACAGACTGGCCGTGGGAGGCTGGCTGCGGGGGAAAGCAGGTGATATGAAGGAAGTGTACATGGTACTCGCTGACACAGGGATAGGGAGACACTGGGAAGCACCCGGAGGGGGGCGGTGGGGCGTAAGTAAAGGAGCTGTTAATGCAAACGCAGAAGGTGAACCTTAATATTAACGTGCTGGCACAAGGAGAAAATATGATGAAGATGCAGACATAAAAACTAGTAATTTCTTTCAGGCATCAAGAGGAAAGAAGGATACCAGAGAATTTATGAAACCTGTGGATGGAGAAAAAGTGAAAGAAACAGTTGGGGCACATAGAGCAGTAACAAAAATGCTGTATCGCTGTTATGTGTCTGTGTTAACTCAGGAGAGGGTTCTTTTTGTGGGGTTTTTTGGTAGGTTTTTTATTTGGTTTTGTTGTTTTTTTGATTGAAGTGTTGGTAGACAGGATTATAGATCAGCTAACGAAATGAAAAGTGACAGGTTGTCAAATCGAAGGGCGTTTGCCCAAGAGTTCAAAAGAGTCTGGCACGGAAAAAATGTTTGGAGAGCTGATCACTCTCTCTTCCTTTGAGGATAAGGAGCTAGTCAGGATCAGTTGGATAGAGACAGGCACGAGGAGCTGCTGCTTCACACAGAGTATGAAACTTCTTCCCACTGGGTACGGTGGATATAAGCAGTGTACATGGATTCAAAATCTGTTGGACACGTTCTTGGAAGAATAAATCCATCAAAGAATATTAAATACACAGATATGAATTGCAAGCTTAGGAAGCTGCAGGAGTACAAATTGTTACATGCTGGGGGCATATTCTGAGAAGTATCTCCATATATTTGTCATTGTCTTTTCTCTAGGCACTTGCTGTCTATCACTGTCAGTGATGGGGTACTGTACTACAGGTCTCTAGTGTCATCAGATTTGGTTGATTTTATGACAAAATAGACATGACTGTTGCAGGACAACTCGGACCTTGAATTCTAAAAATACAATTTCCAATGTGTGATTTCCAAAGCAAGATATGCTCTGACTCGTCTTAAATATAACAATATGTATGCTGTTAAATATTATAGAATCATAGAATTATTTAGGTTGGAAAAGACCTTTAAGATCATTGAATCCAACTGTTAACCTAATACTGCCAAGTCCACCACTAAACCATGTCCCTAAGCACCATGTCTACATGTCTTTTAAATACCTCCAGGGGTGGTGACTCAGACACTTCCCTGGGCAGCCTGTTCCAATGCTTGATAACCCTTTTGGTGAAGAATTTTTTCCTAATATCCATTCTAAAACCCCCTGGTGCAGCTTGAGGCCATTTCCTCTTGTCCTATCACTTGTTACTTGGGAGAAGAGACCAACCCCACCTCTCCACAACCTCCTTTCCGGTAGTTGTAGAGAGTGAGAAGATCTCTCTGAGCCTCCTTTTCTCCAGTTCCCTCAGCTGCTCCTCATAACACTTGTTCTTCAGACCCTGCACCAGCTTCATTGCTTTTCTTTAGACACACTCCAGCACCTCAATATCTTTCATGTAGTGAGGGCCCCTAAACTGAGCACAGTATTCAAGGTGCAGCCTCACCAGTGTCAAGTACAGGGGGACAATCACTTCCCTAGTTCTGCTGGCCACACTGTTTCTGATACAGGCCAGGATTCTGTTGGCCTTTTTCTTTGTCACTGTTATTCCCCCTGGCATCTAGTAAAGGATGAAGAATCTCCTTAGCCCTCTTTTTGTTGCTAGTGCATTTGTAGAAACATATTTTATTGTCTCTTATGGCAGGAGCAGATTAAGTTCTAGTTGGGCTTCAGCCCTTCTAATTTTCTACATGCATAGCCTCGCAACATCCTTGTGGTCCTCTTGAATTGCCTGCCTCTTCTTTCAAAGATCATAAACTCTACCTTTTCTTCCTGTTTTTTTTGTGTTAAATGTTATATAATAATCAGACTGAAATTTTTTTATGCTTAAATTTGGAAATGAAGTCTAAAAAGATTAACTGATGAATTCTGTGTTGTATTTTGAAATATTCAAATTAGACTTGAATGGTGGCTGGTCAAGTTCCAGTGTTTCTGAGATTCAGTGAATGTAATTTGAGTTTATGACTGTGGGAAACAAATGGAGTGCATCTTAGTGTGTTGTTAAAAGGATGGTTTATCAGAAGTGCCTCCTTTTCTACATGCCCTGAAACGGAATTGTTTTGCAACGCTACATGACAATGTTTTTAGGAGTGCTGGGGGTTAGATGACTCTCCATCAATCCTCTTCATATCAACCCTTCCTTTGAATAGTGTTGCTGCTCATGTGATGCTTTCTGCCTGTAGCCTGTCTTTTTTTTCTCCACAGTCAGGATTCTTGCTGAATGCAGGCTCCTCTATCAATTGTATGTTTCTGCCCCCTTCAGTCTTTCCCCTGGAGAAATAAGCTTATCAAATCTTTCCTTCTGTATTTTTTCTTTTTCAGTCAAAAAAAGAGAAGCTACAACAGTAGCTAAAGTGGTCATTATCTCTAACTTTGTATCTTGCGGTACTGAGACATCTGGAAATTATCTTGGCTCTCACAGGAATGCCCAGCTGAGGGACAGTACAGTTTATTATAGCTCTTGTGCCCACTACCTTGTACTTCACAGAGAATGTGATAATCCAGAGTAATTATGTGTGTTGTTACCAGTAGGCCTGATGTCTGTGCCAGACAACTGAGTAGAAGCTGCTCCTTAGAAAAGAATTAAAGGAACGTGATGAAACGTGATGTACTGGGGAGAAGACAGCGCAGTTTTTGCAGAGAGCAATCATAAATCTAAAATCTGTTGGAGCTCTTTAAAGGGACCAGTGAGCATGTGGGCAAGGGAGTTGATTGACATCATTTAATTGCATTTACAAATGGCATTTGATAAAGTCCCTGAGAAGATTCTCAACAAAAATAACCTGCCCACGTGGCCGTCTTTCCTCTCACCCTTGAGCAGGAGGCGGAGAGGAGGCGGCTGTGATGGGATTGCGGAGGCGGTGACCGGTGGAGCCACACGGGCTGTGCTGCTCAGCCTGTGCACGACTGCTCGGGGAAAGGAGGGGGATAGTGAGGTGCCCAGGTTGAGATGAGGCTAAATCCCTCAGAGCACGTGAAGGACAACAGCAAAGGATTTTTGAGGACCGTTGCACTCAGTAGTGAAGTGGTAATGTCAGATAAAATTGGATGGAGAGAGATAAATCTAACAAAATGCATCCAAAGGGAGAATCATAATTTTATATGTGGGTTTTTTTTTTTTTTTGTCACATGAATGAGTTCTTAGGTTTATAACAATAGTTCTGTGGCAATGTGAGTGGTCAAAAATAGCAAACTTAATCCTAAGAGTTGTTAGGAAAACAAAACTTAAAATATTCCTGGAATGCTGTGTGCAGTTCTAGTCCCTGTCCTAACTCAGGGGGGTTAGGTTCCTAACTCAAAAATATGATGTGATTGAGCTGAAAAGCACAGGGAAGGGAATCGATGGTGAGCCAAGTTGTGAAAGTGTTTTCCTGCAAGGGAAATTTAACTAGGCTAGGGCTCCTTGCACTAGAAGAGGAGAGAATGAAGAGGGGTATTTCACTGAAGCAGGAGGAAACATTTTTTAGTGTTCTTCTGATGCTCCTTGGTTTTCATGGTGGGTGAACTGGACTTACTGGACAAATTAAAGAAAAAAATAATTGTTAAGCAAGAAATACGAAAAATGTTCTTTGGTCAGGAAAATGATTCAGCTGCAAACTACTGGAGTTTAGGAAGCTGTATCTTCCAGGGAGGTATTGTTTTATATATGTGTATTTGCTTGTTCCTAAACTTATTCCCTAGCTATTTGCTATTGACGACTATTGGAGACAGGGCTGGGTTAGATGGAGCTTTTATATAATGAGGTACAGATGCTCTTTCTTTACATCCAGTTTTGAGCATCATGTTTCAGGAGAGAAATTGGGGAGACCCAGATTAGAAAAATTAAAATCATCATAAGTCTGAAATGTAAGGTCCTCATGTTAAAAATGGAAAGACTAAGGTGAGGTATATGAGTCTTTGAATATGAAGAAGTTTTCTGTGGAGGAAAGATCTTGATTTTTAACTTCTTTCCTCATGTCCTCAGTGAATGGGACAAGAAAGGGTGTAAAATGTAACAGAGATTCTTGTTAGGTACTAGGGAAAAATATTCCTAATACCCAGGGCAGAGCAGGTTGCCTGGTGAGCTGTGAAGTCTCCATCCTTGGACCCTGCACAAACCAGGTTATGCAAGTACCAGTCAGAGATGGCTGAAGAGGAGCTGGACCTGCTCTAAGGCTATGGATTGGGCTTGAAAATCTGTAGAAGTCTGTTTCACTTATGAAAAATATGTTATTTATTTATTTATTTAAAACTGTGTAGAGGTATTTCAGGTCTGTTAAAAGTCATCATTACACCACAATGTCTGGTTTGAACCACTAAACATAACTCCTTATTATTCAGGATGTGATTTCAGGGGCAATGTGTCTATTTGTTGCAAGTGTGATCATTTGCACACTGTGATTCTGGTAGATAAAACTCTTGATCTTAAATGATCAAAATTAAAGAACTTACTTGTGTTATTTCCTTTCATTTGTCTCTTTGTTTTGTTCTTTTCTTTTGTTTGTTTCTGCCTGCCCCAGCTCTTTCTTTGGTTATGTGCTTAGAATGACCCTGAAACCATTTCCTCTTCCAGGGACATTCACTAGAAGACATTTGAATGTTGCCATGGGATTTGGGTGATTTGTGAAACCCTGATTAATATGACATTTTAACTGATATCCATCTCTAGGCAGCGACGTGTTCAGTATCTTGGAGGAGAAGAGGCACATTGACAGAGGTGTGATCTGAATACGGGGCTTTCTTACTGTTAGCTTTGTTCTTTTCCATGCAGTACTGGGCAAATAATCGTCACTTCTTTGGTGACATTTTGTGGATTTGTAAGTGATGAAAAAGTTCGGTGAAATGGTTAAGCTTTAAAAATATTTCTCTTCTTGGAAAAAAACTTAACTGTAAAAGATGAAAACTGCTAAATCCGGAAGAGAATTTGTTTGCTTTTTTGTTTCTGAATATTTCATGTTATCTACTCCTCTATTTGAGGGAGGATTTTATTTCAGACTGTTTTAAACACTTGGCATCTACAAGCTGGAATGCAGAATATTTTGACTTCAAATGTTCATCGTTTCAGTTCTAATCACATAAATGCTCACACCATACTGAGCTTTTGTTGAAACTTGGGATACCGTATCTTGGGATTCTCTGTGTTCACCAGCATTTTAAAGCAATCCAGACTCTTGAGATGGTGATATGATGGGATGGAGCTTGCTCATGCATACATCTCTGAAGCATGGCCTGGAAAGACTTAAAACCATTAATCCAAGCTTGAACAAGCTCCCTCCATGTTGGAGACCTCTCCAGACATACTGGTGGCTGTGCTTGCATGCTTGGCTCACGTACCTCAGTACCAAGAGGGGAGGCTTAGAAGGTTGTAATCCCTGGCCCATATCAGACTTCCTTAATGACAGTGGAAGAGTGCACTGAAACCTGCACTTCATCTTTGTTCTCTGTATTTTTCTCCTGATCAGTTGCATCCTCTTCCCTTCAGTAACCCCCAAATTCCCCAAACCGTTGCACCCACAGCCTCGATAGGGGTGGGAGGATGCAGGGCTGTCTGTTTCAGAAGAGAAGATGCTGATTCCCTTTGGATTCATAGTGTGTTGGGGACAAGCTGTATGGGAGAGGGATGTTTTGTTTTCTCTCTGTGGGAAGAGGGGAGGTGTAGGGGTGGTCGGTGGTGGTGGCAGGAATGACCTGGGGCACTCCGTCAAGTGGCGATGGTGTGGGCTGAAACGCAGAGAGGCTTTCGCTCCATACCAAGAGTTCTGTGATTCACTCAAGATTTTTGCCACTACCAGCTCATTACAGCATGCTCCTGGAGACCTTGTAGAGTCTAATAAAAGAAGATTTTTTTTTTTTTCCAAGGATCTTACATTTATAAAAGACTGAATGCTCTTTGATGCACTTTGATTTAAGGCTTCACTATTTGAAGTATGAAAGCAGCTCCAGAGGCTGATGCTGGAACATAGTCCTACATCCTTTTGGCTTTGTTGAGTATTTTTGGTGGTTTGTTTTGGTTTTTTTTCTTACTGGGGTTGAGTTGAATTTTAGCTATTCAAACAAGTGCATTTCCAAAGCTTTTCTGCTTCATCATGAATTTGGAGGGGGGCTGAGGAGCTACCCTGGTAGCTGCTGCCAGTGCTTGGTGGCTGTGCTGTGTGTGCGGCTAACCTGCACGGAAATAAAGGCACATGCCTTCTGTGTGTATGGATGAGGGAAATGCTAAGGTCTCATTATTTTCTGCACGGTGTGAATGGTGAGGGCACACAGTGGGGCTGGGACTGGCTCCTGCTGTGCCGGGTTCCCTCTTCCACCAGTGCAGGGCCGGCTTGTGTTTCTGCTGCGTTAAACCCAGGGCTTGTGGCGAAGGGGCAGCTGAGTTCTTGCTGGAGAACTCTCTGAAGGCGTGCAAAAAGCTTTTTAAAAAGCTTTTCTGTTTGTTTTTTTTTTTTTTTAAAGCAAACCATTCACATTTCATCTTTGCTATTCCTGCTGTTCATTCGAATTCTCTGGGCTTTCTGCTAATAGGAAGATGTTAATATAGTGAGTAGTTAATTATCCAGGCTGTCTGGGGTGCAGGAAGTGGAGGAGTGGTGGGGAATGGTTCAGTGCCGGCGTATTTCCTCAGTCAGCACATTCTCTTCCCCTGCCCCTTCCCCGGTCCCAGAGCATTTCTCTGTTCCACTTTGTGTTTGCAAACCTCCATCTGGAGCACCAAGCAGCTGTCAGTGGAGCTTTTCATGCAAAAACAAATTGAAGAACTAGCAAGGCCACAAGAGCAGCTTTTGGAAGTGCATGGTTGGCTGGGCCCAGATGCCTGGGTAGGGGGAGGAAACCCAGAGAGATCAACAGAAACATCCATCAAAGGGAGCAATGGAGGACATGGACAGGAGGATGGCGAGGAGGGACAAGGCTAATGGTTTTTACGTGTCGTTCTTATTTAGTTAAATGTAGGATTAAATTTGCTGCTGATGGAATTGCCATGTTATTAGATTTAGGTTATTAGAAAGCATGGATCTGCTGTAAATAGTAGGAAGTAAAATCCTAATGTTTGTTATCACTCTTTGCTCATGTATTTTCTTGCATTGTTTTATTTGTCTCTCATCAATATTCCTAGCAGGAGATCTGAGGCTGCTTACTTCTGGTAAGTGGCTGTGGAGGCTGCGGTGGAGATCCAAATGGTTGTTCCTGGGGGGCAGTGAGCTCTCTCTCATGTTGGAAGGAGGAAAGAAACCATCTCCATGCATCGATTCTCCCCTCAACAGCAGGATCTAACATTTATGTTAGACCTGAAGCCCCTCATTAGCCTGGTTTAAGGCTGGTGTGTCCGTGGAAAGTTACTGCAGATAAGGACAGCTGGGAGATTTTTGAAAGAATCTTGCTTGCTTCTGAGAACCCTGCGCAGGTTGGTCAGACTTGAATAGTCAATGTTAAGCTTGCAGCATACAAAGAGATGAAAAAGATAAGTATTTATTCCTCGTTTGCAGATGCAACTTGCTGTGCAGATTGCTGAATGAGTGCTGAACTGTGTGAGAGACAAAGAGACTCTGTGTACCAGTTGCTAAATCAGCAAACCGATTTCAAACACACAAAAAAAACTGTAACTGAAAATAAATTACCCAGCCTGACATTTTTCATGGGGCTTATATATTCTAAAAGACTCCAGCTCCTTAGGGAAGAGAGAAACATTAAAAACTTGAGTGCTGTCTCCTGTTTTGTGTGCAGAACTCTAGGGTTTGAAGTAAGCGTGGGTGAAAGTTTTTCTTGCTTCCCAAAAGATGCTGTTTTCCCTTCTTTTGCTGTAATGCAGAATATTTGCTCAGGTGACAGGATCAGTTAAAGTATAATCAATAACCAGTGTTAATATTTTACTCGCATTATTTGCCGAGATGTTGGATACCGACCAAGGCAATGAAACATGTAGTAAATGCAGCTGAAGAATTATACTGCAATAAATTTTATATGAGCTTTATTTAACAATAAACTGTAAAAAAAAAACATCCCAATGAGAGAATGTGTTTTGTAGTGTTTTAGTGCATTTTTAAGAAATAAGTGTAGCACTTATGTTCTCACAGTTAAAACACACAATAAAACAGGGACAAAGACTAGGAATGCCTGTAGGGCTCTGATGTGCAGGGTATATAAGATCGTAGCTTCCAGCACTGCCTTTGTCTTTTAATGTGAAAAGTCTAGAGGCTGGTGGGTGGGATTTGAGGTACCTGTGACCATGAGGTTGCTGGATTTCGAGGCTTTTGCAAAGGGTGAGCCACTGCAATGCATGTTACCCTCCACAAGGGCAATATCCTGGGGACACAGCAAATTCTGGCTGACAGAGGCCATGTTAAACACCATAGCCAGTGGCTGTATTTTAGAGCAGCTCTGCCTGAAATGCTATTAGTGTTTTACTGAGCCCTTCAGAATGGGTTTTGGGGACAGTAACTTCCAGGAGGTATCTGGCTTGCTTTATAGCTCGGGGCAGACTGTCAGGATGGGTTCCTCCACCACCAGCAGGAGTTACAAGAGTTGCATACTTTGCAGTACGGCTTGGTTTTTAGGTGAGTTGATAGAGGTGCTTTTAGGAGGACAGTTTGCATTCATTCATTCAAAGCTTAACTTTAAGTGTCCTTTTTTCTCAAAACATTGGCCTTGTTCTCTCAGTCCTCTGCCCTGAAATTGGTGGTACTTGATCATAAGAGGAAAAAGTATCCAACTCATTTCTGTGTCTTTGTCCCTTGTGCTTGTAGAAGAGCCGACATAAAAGTAAATCTGTAATTTAATAGTCACATCTCTTCTTCCCAGCCAGAGAGGCATCTACATGAAGCTTTAGTACCCTTCTGATCCTAGGATTCAATACTTTTTAACTCTTTATCTTACCGCCTCTCTCCAAACCCTGAGAGCTGTTTGATTTTATTTTTTTCTTCCCTCACTGCAGAGTAGCTGTAGGGCCCAGCCTTTGACTGCTCCAAGAGTCACGATGGCCATCCCCATCCACCTGCAGCTGCTACTCACCCTCAAAACTGTGAGCTAATAAGAGAAGCTGCTGAATGCATTTTAAAAGTAGTGGCTTTAGAAAATGTCTGCTTTTTCACTGAAACTCTGAAAATGTTTTATGTAGACAAATCTCCACCTGGGAGTTAAAGTTCATTTGCCTCGTGCCATAGTTATGGACAGGCTGGGTTGCTGGAGTGACCTTTGCTACTCTGGATGCATTGCTCCTGCTGCCCCCCAAAAGCAGAGGTAAGAGCTGCAGGGCTGGGAGCTGGTGAAGGTTCTGCAGCAAAGCCCCCAGGGGGGACAAGGGAGTATTTTATAACTGAAAACTAAACTGGTTTGGGGGTAAAGAAACTCCCTAAAAGTTGTGGGGTTTTGGTTTTTGGTCTTTTGGATTGATTTTTTTTTTTCATTTTCCTTGCAACTTTTCCATGAGAGACTCTTTTCTGAAAATTTTTATGACTATGTAATACCTTCCTCTCATCTGTGTATTCAAGGAGTGGTTTTTATAAACATTTCTTTTTTTGGCTGTATATACAGGGCCTCCATTGCTTGAATTTGTTTCACACCCTGTTCTCCTGAAGCGGGATGCTGTAGAGAAATGCAGGTCACAAGCAGCATAGTTTCTAAAGTGGCTACTTTCATGGCGCACAGTGATAAAGCTCTGCTTAAAACAAAGTGGAGTCCTCCAAGCTTCTTGCGAGTCACTTAGATCTGAGATGATATCTCAAATCATCAGTGTTTGTCTCTGCTGCCCAAGATAAAAGTTTGGAAGAACAAATTGAAAAATAAGTGAGCAATTTATTATACGAAGCAATACTTGTCTGTTGCCTTCCTTTGTAATTTGTAGTTGTCAGGGTCTTTTTCAAAGTAGCACTGCAGCCTTTTTGCAAGCGTCTAAATTACTTACACTGACATACTCTGGTTTTCATATCATATATTTTCAGTATGTGCCTATTACTACATTAATTTGTGTGATCTTCTAATTGAATTCAAGGATATTGAAAAATCTAGAGATAAAATTGTAGTTAAAAAGAAATGCACTATAAAAGGCCAGGCTATTAAAATGGAATTTTTTTTTATTACTGTAAAATGCTGAAGATTTATAATTTGGAGAAGGAAATAAGTGTTTATCACTTATTCCCTGTGGTGTGCTTTCAGAATTCTGTGGCATATGGGACTTTCACAAGTCTGAACTGTGTCTTCTTGTAGTTGATAGTAAACAATCTGCAAGTTTGATGCTCTGGCCTGGAGCTGTCCCACCTTCTGGAGAGCAGCAGGACCGTACTGGGTGATGGGCTTGCATATCTTCTTGGGAAGTAGCTGAAGAGGTTTAGATGAGCTCCTGGCTCCGGAGCACGGTCATTCTGGCCATCTTGTTGTGTGCTCTTGCTGATGCTTCATGTCTGCTCTTTTTGTGCTGGCATCACTGACATCCTTTTTAGCTGAACAGAGGTGATGCGGAAATTGCTGATTTCTTTGAAGACCACTTATTATTTTAAGATTTGTCCCCGGCTGGTTCTGCCCACAGAGTAGCTGCAATAGAATAATCACATTACATTTTTGACTCCCATCTATTTTTTTTTTTATTTTAATTCAGTTGTTCACCTCAAAAGTTAACCTCTGGAAGAGCAAATTACTTATGCTAAAAACTCAGGAGCAGAGAGTTCAGAAAATATCCATACAACGGAAAGCTTTTTTGTAGCTTTGTGGAAGAGGGATGTATCTCATGAGGCTTTCAGCGTAGCTGCCTTCATTTTGGGCTGTTTGCCTCAGGTATGTCCTATAGCAATCCAACCTAGAGGCTGTCCTTGAAGCACCTGCCTCTTTGTGCATCTCTTCAAGGGTAGGATCCAGTGCAGCTCTGTTGCAGGAGGAAAGCTGGGTGAAGCCCTTACTGTAAGCAACTCTGCTCACACGGGCTCACTGCACAGCAGTCAGTTGCTTTTAGGCCTAAGAGGATTAATTTGTCTTTTGCTTTGCCTGTATGGTAGGTATTTGTAGGCTCAGCGAACAGGCAATGCTTTTATCAGTCATGGGCTTTTGTGTTTCTTATTGATATTTGGAGGTACACTCCGTATTTTTCTGGTAAAGACACTGAAAAGTCTTAATGTTGTTCTTTTCCTGTTTTCTTAATCCTATATCCTTTTCCTTTATCTAAGGCAAACTGACTTTCCTGACTCCTGTCGATGTGGTATTTAGATACATGAGTCTAAATAGAGACCCATTTGATTATCTTAAAAAAAACCGAAACCCAAAAAACCCACACAAACAAAGTAAACCCCAAAACAAACCAAACAAAACCAGCAGAAATGTTACCCGTTCAGACAAGATCAGGTCACACTCCTCTTTATGAAATTATCTCATTCAAATGCTCTAATTAACTTACAACTTTCCATGAATGTGCTTTCTCGCTATCTAAAAGCTTTCCATTGGAGAACAGCGTGGATGATGTTCTGAAAGCTTCCAAAGTTCCTTGCAGCATTCAGTGTATAATAAAAGGAAGCACAGAGCAGCAGTTCCCAGCCAGACTGCCGTAGCTGTTCTCGTCGGATGCAGCTATGTGCATTCCTGGTATTAAAACTATATTTTTAGATTATCCTCGGAGGACTCCTCCCCCAGTTAAAAGATGGCCTTCTGTTCCTAGATAAAATAGGTTGCTTCTCTGTGGCTTCCCTGTCAATTTGTTTTGGAATGACAGTAGGTGTGCCTGGGAGCTAGCATTTGAATAGTGAATATCTTGCTTAAAATGCATAAGATGGAGATGCACACATTCCTCTCTAATTGCAGGAAATTGCAAATCCGGGTGAAATTTGGAATGCAGCTGCTTGTATAATTACATCTTCTGTCAGTTGCTATAGCTCAGCTTTACAACCCTTCTAAAATGTCTTCATAGTTTATGGTACAAATAATGCCCCCATTAATATTTCTTTGGGATCGCCCCTTTCATTTATTCACCTCCAGTTCCAAAGGCCTAAGATTTTTCCTCTTGCTGAACTAGTAATGAGTGTCAGAAAACAGTAATTATATTATGGTGAAATTTTGCTTTAACTGTTGTAGTTATTCTTAAGCCAAAAGAAACTATTTGACTTTCTTGCTGGGGTTTGGGTTTAGTAAGAAATAGCTGTGCGTGCACCTCAAACCAGTTTGTTCTGCCTTACAGCATCAGGTTTTAGGTATGTGCAAACCTTTCCATTTCATGGCCTTATGAAATAAAAGTAATGGTAATGGGTCATGGAAGAGTTGTTAGTTATTGGCAGCTAAGTGTTGCTCTCTGCTACTGGTCATTAAATGACGGGTAAGATGTAGATCACAATTCAGAGCTTAATGAAATGTGTTGGCCCCACTTATACCACCATCACAACTGGAAAATGGTTGAAAAGTTAGAAAAAATTGAAGGAGGGGTAATAAAGGAATTATTTGGTATTTTTGAGAGGTGAGAAAAGTGTAATTTAACCAAGGCAAAGTTATAGCTGGATCATATTCTGTAAGTTCTTAGACAGAAGTGAAGTTTTGAGAGTATAAGACTTTAGATGAAAGATGGTTTAAGAAGACCCAGAGATTAAGGGGGAACTCACTGAAAAAGGGCATATTTTAAACCATAAATCTGTTTCACTGCTGAGATGTCACACTGATGGAGTAGTTTCTTGATCTGCTGGAACCTATGTTTAAAAAACCCCAACAGTTTATCTTTTAGAAGAGACGCTGTAGCTTACCAAAATGTGGTAGAACATTGCAGAAATTACTAGGTGAGATACCGTCGCCTGTGCTTTGTGGTAGGTTAGACTAATCACACAGTTTATCATGACTTTAAATCCATAAATGCATGAGCATTGGTATTAAATGGGCTATTTCAGAAGAACATCAAGTCTCTGTGTACAATCAAGGATCTCACAAGAAGAAAGAAACCTCATTTAGGCAGGACAGTGTGGGATGTGTTCAGCTATTAAAATAGAAAATGATGGTTTCCAGCGTTTTTAACTGGTTATTCTTCAGTGTGTAGAAATTGCTGCAGAAAATTAAAAACCTTGCAAGCTTACAGCAAAGAAGCTTGATTCAATGAGACAAGTTTTATAGAGCTGCAGTACTAACTCTATAACTTTCTTAGAGCTTTGAAATTACATTTGGGCAAGTTACTATAAGGCATGAATTTGAAATTAGAGTAAAGTATTTTTTTTATAGTAAAACACCTGCTTACTCAGGGTTATGGTGTTTCCAGAACAACTGATTGCAGATATTGCTTTTGCTTTAACTTGGTGGGGTATTTTTGTTTTTGTGTAAGCAGCAAACGTATTTAGATGCTTTTCTGAAGGTTGGGCGTCTGATTTTCTTGGAAGTCATTGTTCAACAAATGTTTGAATTTCATAGGCTCTGCAGGGTCCTGCCCCCCCCCCCCCCCCCATCTCTGTAATTTTTCCCTAAAGTAGGAGCTATGGGCTTGGATTTTCCATTACTTACGCATTCACAGCATCCCTTGAAATAGTGCCTTTCTCTGCTTCTCTGAGGCTGAATGGGTCACTGTCTATAGCTAAGGAAGGGAAGGATTTGTCACACACTTAAGATTGTTCGAAAACAAAAAAAGCAAACATTTTTGTTAAAGGAAACTGGTCCTCTAGCCAAATTAATATTTGTTTATTGTTGAAGACGTGTAAAGCCCTCACCATACTTATGCATGAAAAGGGTTTTATTGTTACGCCTTTGGGGACACGCAAGCATGCAAAACACTTGGGTTATTCATAACTATTTTGTTCTGCACAGAAAGCAGCGACAAACACGGAGGGCAACGGTGTTGTTTTGCTCAGTTCTTGTTATCTCGAATGAAGTTTGAGACAAATTCTGCTTGGGCATCTTCTTTCCCAGACGGACCATGGTGCGTGATTTTCAGTTTTCAGTGCTGCTCTGTGTGCAGCAAGGTGCAGAATGTGTATTGTATAGCTGGAAAAATTCTTGTATAGGAGCACAAAAAAGTTGTGGGTGGGAATTGTGGGATCCCTGTGACTATTTTTATTGTATTCCACTTTTAGATAATTCTTGCCGATCTTTCTGCTCTTCTCCCCTCTATGTTATTGATACTTTTGCTTATTATTTCCTTTTGCTCGCTTTCCTTTTGTACTTGATGCTGTTTTTTCACTGCTGACAAGGAAGGCTTTCTTAAAAGTGGTCTGCAAATCCTTCTCTATCCTGTTTTCTGTGTCCCAGACAGACTGTCAGCTGGGATTGCAGCTCTGCAAGGCTCTTCCGAGGAGGGTGGGAGGAGGTGGTGGAATAAACAGTAGGAAGAAACTGTAAGGCAGCAAAAGGTATAAATAATTATAATTTATAAAGTGTTATTCAGGCTTGTAGTGATCAAAGACAAGTGTTTGCAAGGTTCAGCCCCTTGACTGATCTGCGTTCCGGTCTGGAAACTGAAAACTCCTAAACTAACCTTAATTTGCCAGGCCTGGTTTCCAGCACTCAGCTGTCAGGATTTCTGCACAGCGTCCATGCCAGCAGTCTCTGAGAGATGCCAGTATCTCCGTCCTTATCCCACTTTCATTTTTTACTCACAGATCTTTCTCTATAATTAACGCTTGCCTTTTGAATGAGAGTCTGCTCAGCATACATGGAGACAGAGCTCTGGGCAGCTCCCCTAACCCGGGGAACGCCTCTCCGTGCCCGTGCTTGGGATGTCGGGATGTGCTGGGAAGCTCTTCGGAGCCAGGCAGGGGAGTGCTCTGGCTGACCTGGCAGGTCTTTTCTATTTCTGCAGCCTGGCCTTTCATTAATCATGTATTTCCAAGCGTGTAATATTTCACTTCACCCTTTTCACCTCCCCAGCCAGAGGGGGGCCATCTTAGATGTGATAACTTTAAAATAAAGCTCAGAAATGAGCTTCCTTTAGAAATAAAAAAATTTTGCAAGTCAAATGCTCTTTGGTGTTTTCAGCGGAACAAGATGAGTTTATGAAAGGTATTGGTTGATTATGCCCCACTAGCAAAGGCAGTATGACTTGGTGGCTTGGATATTGCATCCGTTCATATTTCCTAATTTCCTTTCGCTCTCCAACCCAAAAAGACAAGATCTGAGATTTTTCTGTTTGTTCCTTCTGACTCGGAGCACAAAGGAGCAGGCTGCACCGTGTTTTCCAGCAAAGGCAGGCGTGGTGGTTTGTAGTACCTGTACAGAATGGCAAGAATAATTTGTATTTCACGCTGTATGCACATGGGGTCTTCTCCCTATTCATAAGTACAGGAAGGAATGAGTGGACAGATAGGGCTGGAGGCAGAAAATGTGCCTTTTCTAGGCTTGTTTGTGCAGTTTGTTTTTCTGAATAATATCGTTATTACAGCCATTTCTGCAAAACTCCTAGAATAATTTGAAGCGATTGCGATTTAAAAATAATGACATGATTCTGGTCTTTATCATCCACTTCAAAAGGAGCTCCAACAATTTGGTTTGCTGCTCCTTCCTCGAAGCTGGCAACAAAATGGATCACAAAATGGAAATGCTCCTATGCCTCCCCCCACTCTTTTCCCCGAAATAGATGTTTAGACCTTTCATTGCTGCTGCATTTTAAAATTCCTCTCTAGCTAGTGGCTTCATTCAAGTATGTAACTGAGAGGCAGGGCATTCATTTGCTTTCTGAAGCTTTCAGGTTGCCACGTGAAGTTTTAAAAAGCTGAAATGTTGACTTCCAGCATTTGGAAGATTGTCACTTTTGTTAGGTCATTACTGGAAATTATTTAAATAATGTGAGGTGGTTATCTAGATCTCTTAGCATCTCTTTGGGATGTCTTGCATATTGGTAAAATTCTCTCCAAATACGTTCACATCCAGCTTGCTTCTTAGCAGAAAAAGAACCTTTTTGTGCATCATTTTTGCTGCACTTTTCATTAGTGAGCTGTTAAAACTCTGAGACAGATCAGCCTCTCGGGGATGCTTCTGAGCCACACAGAATGAGACACAAAGCTCTGGGAAGCTCATTACCAACAAAGTGCAGGCAAACGTGAGGGAGCTGAGGAAACCACCGCAGTAATTGTGAAGGGCAGGAAGGTCTCCTCTTTGAGGAGAGATCAAATGAGCTAAATGTCTAGGTCACCTAAGCAGTCGATAGATGTAGACCTCCACAAGATGGACAACTGAAAGACTGGGACTGTCCACATGACACATAGCACATGTCTAGAGGAGGTGAATTGGGGCATTACTGTTCTGGCCTCGAAACAGCGGAACATGCAAAGAAACTAGAAGGCAGCTTATTTAAAATGTGGGACACATTACCTTTTCCATGACTTGCCCATCGAACTCATTGCTGTAAAATGTATTCAAAGGCAGATGAATCCCAGGACTGAAAATAGCTGAGAGTGTTGTCTGGATGAAAAGGACAGATGGTGATACCTCAGGTTAGAAGAAATTTCAGAGAAGGTAGGCGTGAGGAAGTCCTGGGGAAGTTAATCATGTGTGTAGGTATTTGCAGGCTTAAGGTCTCTCCTGTGCATCAGTGCAGAAGTTAATCCACCATGGTGGGGGACTGAGGCAAGCCTTCTGCTCGATCTGTTTTTTGGATGTGCTTCATCTCATTGCCCCTTTCAACTCCGGACTGGCCTACCCTTTTCTCTTTTAGCTTGGCCATTTTCCTCAATCAGACCTCAGACCGAACATTTTTGGAAATGCAGCATCAGTCATGGTGCTATCCCTGGGGAGATGGGAATCATAGAATCATCTAGGTTGGAAGAGACCCTTGGGATCATAGAGTCCAACCACCTACCCTACTCTACAAAGTCCTCCCCACACCATATCCCTCAGCACCGCATCTGAACGGCTCTTAAACACATCCAGGGATGGCGACTCAACCACCTCCCTGGGTAGCCTATTCCAATGCCCAACCACTCTTTCTGTACCACAGAAATCTCTTCCACACTTGACTTGAAGGAAGATGTCCCGCCTGGCTTAATTCCACCACGTCAGGAGCTGGAGGCCACCTGTCCCTGCCCACCCTCATGCTGAAGAGATCTGTTTTGTTCTAGTGCTTATTCCTTTGCATATTCCTACGTGTGAATCTGGCAGCAGCGTCTGCACACCATAACCCTTTGCACTGTGTCAGGTTTGGGAAGGGCAGCGCAGGCTGTCTCTCACTTCAGTCCCTTCTGTCTGTGATCTAAGATGCAGTACTCCTCTCTGCAGCTACACCAGCTCATTGGCTTCTTAGAACATGAAAGTTATTGTAGTTTTCCCTTTAGCTTTTAAGTTTTAATACCTTTTGAAAACATATGGTGGGGTTTTTTTTGAAAACTTAAGTTATTTTAAAGGAAAGGATCTAGGAGCACTCTGGTCATTTTAGCCACTATCCTGTCCCAAAGAGCGGTTGGTGACGTGGTGAGGTGAAGAGCCTAGAAGGAACGCAGCAGGAGTGCTTGCCTCAGTGTACATTCATGGCATCGGTCCTTCTGCAGCCCTCGTAGGGCTGGTGAGGACACTTAGGTGCCATGGAAGGTTCCTGCTGGCTTATCGTGGTCTTGGGAGCGTGAAACCTGGTAGGGTACCAGGCTGACCAGAGGGACAGCACATGGACAAGGACTGGGTTACAGTGTCTGTGAGTGAGTGCTGTGTTGTGCTGTTGCAAACAGCTCACCAGGCCGTTGCTGCCCCAGGGTGGGATATGTGTCAGTTTGAAGATGCTGATTCCTCATCAGCTGATTCCCTCTGCGTTTGGTGTCGCTTTTCTCAAAATGCACTGGGTCCCTTTGGGATGAGGTTGGCTCTGTAGAAGAGGAAACAATTATTATCGTGGTGTTGTATTTATTCCGAGAGGATGTGCAGCAGTTGTCAGACAGCACTATATACCTAATTGGGAATTCAACTTCCAGCTGGTAGATTGAGACTGAAAGGCAGAGCTGTGGGATAGAGACGGGCAGACACGAAATGCTGAGGCTCCTAATCTTTTACAATATGTTTGTTTAATACAAAGTGGTCTGCTGAGATTGTTTTGCAGTGTAGAATAATCATTGTGTGCTGACTAATGAGAGGCATCAAGCTGTTAAAGTGCATCAATTAACCATACACAAGGAGGTTATTGAGCATTTTCACACGCGTTCAGGGTGTGAAGAGTAAAGAATATTACTTGACGGTAACCCTCCGAGAATTTTAGCTATTGAAATCTACAAACCACAACAGGAGTTATTTGTGGACATACACATGGTTGCAGAGCTTACCAGGAAGAACGCTGCAAAAAAGAACAGGAGGTAGCTTTCTACCTCCCGATTGTGCTGATAAGAAATAAATAGTGCTTTGCTGAACTTGTTCTCTTATTTCGTATTCGCTATTTTGAAAATTTCCCCTGTTAAATTTATCTAATGTTGTCCCAGAAAACGCTGGTTCTCTTTACAAAAGATAACATGTGCAGTGCCCTTCTGATACTCGGATGTTGGAATTTGTTATACTTCTGCTTCCCTGACTGCCTCACTATAAGGCTGTTGTCCTTGTCCTTACAGCTGCTCCTGCTTCAGTGGAGTAATTCCTATTCCTGTTCTTACTATGAGTTAGAGCTCAATGCACTTAGTGCCAAGAGGAGTATGCTCTTCATCATGTGCCTCGCACAATGGATAATAAAATTCTCCAATTTTGGTTGATGGAGAGTATGAAAACCTATGTTTCATTAGGAATCCTTTTATACGGCCCTACCATTCTGCCTGAGTTTAATGCAAAAAATAAATAACATTTTGTGGGCTCTGTTTGCTGAGTGATTTTGTTCTTTGTAAGTAACAGGAAATTTTTCCCATCCTGGATTCCAGTGCTAAATCCACTTTGTGCAAACATAATTTTCCACTTATTCATTGGCAGTGGGGAGACAAGATAACATTGAATTTATTTTTTCAGTTTTATTTCTTCTAAAGTGATGTTAGGGAATTGAACCTCAGATATTCTCTTAGCCAACAGCAAGAGGTGTCCTGGGATTCCTTGGGGATTATGATAAAGAGGGTCCCTTCGTTCTTGGACAAGGGCAAAGAGACTTCTCTGGGCTTCAACTCTCTCTGTTCAAATGCCTCAATCAACAGAGGTCTCCTTTAACAGATAGTTCTGCATCGATAAAGCCTTTAATGTGTTAGGGAAAATCTACTCCGTTTCTGATTTGATTGATTTTCTTCATCTTTTTTGAGTGGGGTTGGCCGAGGTGGGGATAACTATGGAGAGGATTAATTACTTGGCTGCAAAACATGATATTTTGATTAAAGGCTTGGGATAAGTGAGTGAAGCCCTGGTGCAGTTGGTGTCAGTGGGGGATTTAACTGTGACTGCAGCCCTCATGCCTGCAGCGTTTGTCACCGTAAGAGAATAGAATCTGAGCCCCTCTATGTCAAAAGCTTCTGAATTTGTTTCACTAATAAAACTTTCCGTACCGATCTGTGGAAAAAAATCCTTTTGTCTCCAGATACAGCAGCTGGATTGATCCTGAGCAGTTGTAGCTTGGCAGTGGCAAAGGTGGGGCGGATCATTGGTACTCTAAAAGACTCTTGTCCTTGCAGCTGCTGCTTTGAGTTCTGACTGATCACTGGTACTTCAGAGAGATGCTAAAACGTCCCTGACTTCACAGGGAATTGCTCAAAGCCCTAATACGTGAGATACCAATATCTTAATGCAGATCTACAGATTTAAAACCCCAAGGAGTTGTTCAGCTTCACCCGTAGCCAGGGAAGGGAGGAGTTGCAGATCAGCTTCGACGCTGGAAAGGGGTGTCATTAGCACTGAGCCTGACCTGAGCTGAGCTTTGGCCAAAGGATTCATCCCCGGAGCTGCAATGAAACATTTCATGGTTTATTATCCTCGCAGTAGGAAGCAATGTCTTATTCTGAAGCTGAATATCTAACTCCGATTTTCATCCATTTGATCTTCTCATGGCTTTGTCAGCAAAGTCTGGTCTCTCAATACTTTCTTTTCCACTTTCTTTTAGGATCTAAAATGGACTATATGTCTGTCTCCATGAATGAAGTAGCATGAAACTTCAAGAACTCAAACTGTATGGCTTGTTTTCTGGGCTGTGAGTCATGGGTGACCTGCCTTTGAATCCTTCTCTCTTTCCCTGTAGTTTTTCGAAGCGTGAATTCCAGAACTGCACACAAGTTCCAGGAGAGCCCTGGGACTTGTGCAGGTTGCAGAGGCAGCATTGCTTTTTCTTTAACTTTGCTGCTTTTTGGCTGAGGTGATTTGGCTGCTTCTTGCGGTATCAGAAACAGAAAGTGCCATTGGACCAAGAACTGTTTCCCTGAAGGCCTTAGCACAGGGTACCTCTTCTTATGGATGTTTCCCCACTGATGACTACATTTTGAGATGAGTCACTGAATTGATGTTTAATCCACTAGTGAAATTGGCAAGGCAATTACCATCTTGCAAGTTCTTCAAATCAAATTGTTAGAGAACATTAAATCAAATGCTTTGGAGAAATCCCTGTATATACAATTGCTTTTAAAATCCAGACTGTGATTCTGTCACAAGAAAAGCTTTTTTTTATTGGGCCTGTCTTCAGTGAAAGTGTGCTGCCTGGCATTCATTTTGGTCTTAAGCTCTACTTTTTTGTCTCTGCTCCATTATTTTCCTTTTCCTAGTTGTTACCCCATAATGAGAATTGAGAATTAAGGAATTTCTAGCTTACAGTTGTCATCCCTGCTTTTTAGCATTGCCAAGTGCAGAAAGCATTTGCAAACTGAATTAGTATTGTTAGTCATGAAGCAATTAATCTGGTATGACAATGTGGTGGTTAAAAAGCACAACGCTGATGAAGGTCACTCTGCTGGGTCTCCCTTTCTGCTCCGTGTGTTTTGCTCTGAAGTCAAAGCATCACTCCTCGGTAAGAGGGAAGCATGCAGGGCCTTTGGGTGTTAGTCCTCGGTGGAGGGGCTGGTAGGCTGTGAATCTGCAAGCAAATTACTACGGGCAGCTTTTTGGTCACTGAGGCTGCTACCTGACAGAAAGCATGTGTTAGCATAATTCAGTTTTCACTGCCATGCACTTAGGTTTACATTCATAGTTGGCTCTCTTCTCTTTGGTACGTCCTAGTCCAAGCATGACATTTGGTGTTGTTTCCTGGCGGGAGGATTTTTTCTCAGAAATCTACCATACTCTTCCCCTCCTCACCCCCCCTTCTTTTCCTTCTCTCTACAGGTGAAAACAAGAGAGGAACTACAGGAGGGGTTCTCTGCCACTGCTAGAAAGATACAGGAAAGTGTTGAACTGAAACTACTAGATCTAACGTACCTTTGTGCTCCAAAAAAAAATAAAATGCACGGTTCGTGCAGACTGGTGTTCAGAAGCAAACATCCTGCCAGCAAAACGGGCTTCCATAGCTCTGTATCCAAGGAGCCTGTTTCCGCTGTCAGTGCTACAGAGGTGATCAGAGAACTGCAGATGAGAGAGGCCAGCCTGGAGAGAGAGCTGAAGCAGCTGCAGGAAGAGTGCCGGCAGAGGCTGGATGAAATTGCAGAAGGGTTGGATGGAGTGATTTGTGTCTCCCCTTGAAAAGATAAAGCCGGACTCAGAAAAGCAAAGGAATAGACTGGCTTGATCAGAGCACATTGTGCAGCTTGGCATGGGGGAGTGCGAGGTGAGGAACCAAATGTAATTTCTAATTTTTCAGCCTGGGAATCATAACTTGTAACTGCTTTGTGACTTGCACTGAAGCCATAACCTTCGTGATTTTCTCTGCAGCCCCTTTATTGCTAACCTTGCCAATTAAATTCTGCAGCAGGCCTTGGTGGGAGTGTGCGTAAATCTCCCTTTTATCTTTTGGATTTCTAGTTCTTCTGCCAAGCACTGGGCTCTTTTACAGCACTCAGCTGCTAGGCACAGCGTACTTGGAGGCTGCGCACTGAGGTACTAATTGCATTCAATATTTTCCAGCAAATGGAAGAGTTCATTAGTCAAAATCATCCAGGTAATGGAGAACATGCAAAGTACCAAGGCTTAGAGAGATTGGAAATGCTCAAGAAAGTGTGCTGTTTTAATTCAGCTGGTTTGCATATTTGTGGCAGCTGTAATACAGTCACCTAAAGGAAAAACAAATGCCTAATAATAAATAGAGCAGTACACTGATTTCATTTATTGGTGTGATGCACTTGAAGTAATTGGCTTCTCAAAGAGAACAAACTAGAAACTCATTCCACCGAGTTATGAGTCACAATGAGATAACTTAGGGATCTGCTGTAGGAAGTTTCTGTAAAATAGAAATATGACCTTAACTTCCAAGCTTGAGGAGTCTCCAAGCTCTGTCTCTGGAGGCTTCTTCCCTTGGAACATGCAAATGTTTTTCACTTGGCATTCATTTCCTAGCCTTTTCTGTTTTGCTTTCACCAAGGAATATTTTTATGTTCTAGTTGTACACTTTCAGGAATAAATAAATTAAAAAAAACCTGTTTGCTTTTCATTTGTGAATTGCTATGAGCAATGGGCTTTCCTCCGTCTGGATTTCTGTCTAGTATACCCCAGCTTGGTGGTGTCTCTGATTCCCAGCTGCTCTTGGCTCACTCAGCAGCCAAACGTGAGGAACCTTTAAGGATCTCTTCCCAGGCATCAGTAAGGTTGCTGCTCTGCAGGGAGACCAGGTGGGAGTGGGTGGACAAGGCTCAGGTTTCCTGGTTTTTGCTGCATCAAGTAAACTTTAGATGCTTCCAGACCCTGCTCATCTGCACCACCCCTCTTTGGTTCCCGTCCAGGTTTTGCAGAAGTGAGTGGCAACTCAAATGTCAGCGGAGAGCTGCATGGGGAGGGCTGGTTTGGCCTGGTTCCTCCCAGTGGAATATGGGCCAAGTTACAGACAGCCTTTCCTCTTCATCAGCCTGGTGGCTTCTCCAAGGACCAAGCTTGAGGCAAGGCTGGTAGGAAGTGCAGTTCTCAGCTAGAGAACTCAGCTCCAGTCAATCCTACACACATGGGAGAGCCCCAGGCGCGGGCTGTTAGTGTGCGTTGACCGAGGCTGTCAGTCACAACCAGTGTGCCTGTTGTCAGCCGGCACCGGGGATGACAAACATGGACCTGGAGCAGAAAAACCCAGTGGGTCGGTGACCTCCATCTCTGGGGCACGTGGTCTCGGGCTGCTGCTCCTGGAAGAATAGCCCTGTCCTTAAAAACCCAATCCACATCGCTCTGCTTTTCAAGCCGTCGCTGTAGGTGCAGGATACCAAGCACTGATCTGTTCCGAGCTGGTTCGGCTTTGGGAGGATGTTGGCTCCAGGGCTGCTGAAATTCAATGCACAAGAGGACTTATTCAGACACAGGTTTCACAGAAAATTATTCATGAATGGGAAAGAAACAGTACAGCCTAGAACTAACAAGAGTGGCAGAACCAGTCTATCTCTCTCTGAGCATTTTATATCTTCCTTCAACTTTTATACAAGGGAATTTTCATACCGCATCACATTTAGGTTTAAAACATTGCCCTCAAAAGATCTTTTGTTCTCCTGGGATTTTCAGTGAAGAAGAGTGGGCAAATATTCTTGAGCATGGCGACGGCACTCAGATTCAAATTCGGGTCTAGCTCATGCCTTGCTGCGGCATATCAGGGTTGGCTCAGTGCGGAATGCCCCCATGTCTGGTGCCACCATCCACTTCAACTGACAGTAGCCACTTGTGGGATGACTTCTTTCCGATGTCACCGCGCAGCACTTAGTGCAGTGTTCATCCAAGGATCCCCTTTCAGCAGAGACCACAACTTGCAACGCCTTTTCCCTGCTTGACCCTGAAGAATAGTTTTTCTCTCTTTAGTGCCATGTAAAAGTGAGAGCCCTTCGGTGTGTCTGTATATATGTGTGTTTGTGTTAAGTATAAAAGTGCTTACGGTGAGTTGCAGACAGCTGCATTTACTGCCTGGCACAAATCACTGTTCCGAGGTGGCTGTACTATGAATGGGGACCTGTCAGGAGAGGTTGGAGCTGGAGCTGCTTGTCCCGGCGTGTGCATCGAGAGGGGTTGTGGCTGAAAGCAGCTTAAAAGAAGATGACCTTTCCAGCCGTGGTGCCGAGCTGCCGTTGTGCACTTCAGACCCCTCACGTGAAAACCACAGGCAAGTGTAATTTTTGTTTTCTGGCACTGGTTTCCCACTGCTTTTTGTTTCACGTACCAATTATTAGTTTAAACCAGAGCAGATATTCTGCAGCGCCTGCTGAAAACAAGCAGGGTGTTTTTGAGCTGGCAGTGTTTTTAAGACTAATACCTCTTCTCAGCACCAGCGTGGAGAGCACAAAGCAGGAGATACTTTAAGGGCCTGATGCTCTCACACGCCATACTTTGGAGGGTGTTTTTTCTTGTGAAGGCTGCCTTTTAAAAACCACAGCACCTCCACAGGAGTTGGACACAAAGGGACTGAGCTGTGTTCATGCCTCGGTGACTGGTCACAGCTTTTGATTGCGTTTGAGGCATTCTCACGCGTCTGAAATACAGATGCTTTCTGTCCTCCTGAGCTTGGCCAGGCACCGTCTTTCTCTGGTACTGCTGGGAGATGCTCTGTGATAAACATTGCTTAAAAGCTTAAGAAAATCATCTCTGGATTAACACCAGCTGCAATGAAGGTAGGGAAGTGAACTGGGTGACTGCGGGTGACACTTAATGGGCTATAACCTAGGAACAAATAGGTGTTTGTCACATGCTGTTACCGTGGCATTTGAAGTGTTCTCCCATCCTTGTTTAGGCTGACTTCCCTCACCTGGCTGTCCCAGCCCACTGGTTTTAAAGGCTGCAGTGACCTTGGTGTGTGTCAGCAGTTGAAGATGCTGTAGAGGGGGAATGGCTGCTCGGGGAGACTGGTACCAACCAGCAGCCAAACGACTGGTTGGTCTCTGGCAGACGCTGTGACAGGCAGAAGATGACTCAAGCGGTAGGTTTCATCCATGGGCTCAAGCGTGCTCGGTAAATGTTAAGTATTACTTCACACAAATTGGAGAGTGTTGTAAACAACCCACTGTGGACTGAAAAGCTATTGAGTGGTTTGTCCTTTGCCACATCACCACGCTGGCTCTACATTTCCTTGTGAAAGCAGGAGTCTGCCCTTAAATTGTTGATAGGGTTGGACAGAGAAGGGTGGGTACCGGCTGGAGAAGCTGGGAGAGAGGGGGTCACATGTTGTGTGCAATGGGTTTCTGAACTCGAGTTGGGGGTGAAGGGTGGTGGTGATGGTGCTGTAACACCTGGAACAGGCAGCAGGGTTTGCTTGGGATTTTGTGTTTTTGAAGAGACTACAACAGCGGTTCTCCCGGTTGGTGCACCCTAGAGGGGGTTAGTTTGGTTTGGGTTTGGATTCAGGGTTTCTAAGTGATCTCAGGAAGACGGGAGCGTATTGGAGGTGATGGCCTGTGCTGGGAAAGCCAGAAACCAGGGTTGAATGAGCACCTGCCAGAGATGCTGCACGTGGTCGTGGGGTGCACCTGGCAAGGGTCAGGCAGGAAAGATCTGTCCCAGGTGTTCACCTGGTGAGAGCTCTCAGCAAAGTCAGTCTTGTAGGAAGTCCCCCCAGCAGCTGACCCTCCTCTGGCAGGGCTAGGAGCCCATGGCCTTCTGCTTCATGCTCTGGCAATGCTTCACTGAGGACAGGCTGAGTTACTGCTGCAGTGTTTAAACCACACTCTGGCTGGTGACGGATTGTTTCCAAGTGTAGCCTTAAGAGAAGCTTTTACGGGGCTTCTGTGTCTGTGGTTTCTGGTAGGCCAGCATGGAGCTGTTTATAGAAGAGCCCAGTTTAACCCGTTTCTCTGATGTAACCGGTGCTTGCTTTCCAAACATCTTGCAAGGAAAATGGCATCGGCCGTAAATACTTAATTGGCTGATAACTCTGGCTTGCACTGTGTAGCTAGAAATACTCCTCCCCAAATAACTGAGCATCAATCAGCTTGCAGTCAAAACAGGAGGTTTACTTTGCAGAAGGCAAGCAGGCAAGCAAGGCATCAGCAGTCGCTGCTCCTGACAACACTGCGCCTGCTGGTAAATAAGGGCTGCAACCTATGTTTAAAAATAAGAGCTGCTGGGAGTAGTGATTTCCAGCGCAGAGTGTTTTGGGTTCCCTGTGGGATTCCTCCATCGGCTCCTGCGGGAGGACGGGCTGGTAGCAGTTGGAGCGAGCGTGTGTGTGTGTGTGTGTGTGTGAGCACAGTGCAGGCTCGGTGGGAGTTAACACACGCCTGATGGTCCTGCTGGCTCGCTCCTGCCCCTCAGCCACCCGCAGCCAGAGCCTTGGGTCTTTCTCCCTCACCCCTCACCGCCTGGAGACAACTGCTCCCAGCTCTCTTGGACCTGCTCCGTGTCCCAGCTGCCCTGCTGAGGCCAGAGCCCTATCCCTATCCCTCAGTTCAGCCTGGAGAAGAGGAGGCTGAGGGGAGACCTTATCGCTCTCTACAACTACCTGAAAGGTTGTAGAGAGGCGGGGGTCGATCTCTTCTCCCAAGTCACAGGTGACAGGACAAGAGGAAATGGCCTCAATTTTGTGCCAGGGGAGGTTCAGGTTGGATATTAGGAAAAATTTCTTCACTGAAATGGTTATCAGGCATTGGAATGGGCTGCCCAGGGAAGTGGTTGAGGCACCATCCTTGGAGATATTAAAAAGACGAATTGACACGGTGCTCGGGAATATGGTTTAGTGTTGGTGTGTGTGTTTTGTTTGGTGGGTTTGTTTTTTTTTGTTTGTTTGTTTGTTTTATGGTTGGACTAGATGATCTTAAAGGTCCCTTCCAAACTAGGCGATTCTGTGATTCTGATTCTGCAGGGCTGGAGAGCCCTTTACTCACCAAGAAATACTCCTCGTGCAGGTACATCTAGACAAGGAACACGAATAAAGGGAGGGCAAGCACTTTGCAAATAAGACAAGTTACCCAGAGATTGACCTTTCCTTGCCCCTCGGCTCTCATTTGTTTCACCCTTTTAAAGCGGGAGGCAGAGGGCTGACCTCTTTCCAGTCCTGCGGGACCCCTGGGTAGGTGTCTGTGCCTCGGGCAGCCCCCAACAGCTGGGGAGAGCAACCCCCCGAAACGGGCAGCAGGGAGGGAGGGAGGGCAGAGGCACAGCCCCAGCAGCCGGGCTGGGAGGGAGCCATCCTTTCATTTAGCACTGAGTACGGCTGAGAAATGTTTGAGCGTTAGCTTTCTAGCGTGGCTGACTGCCTCGAAGACAAGCAAACAAGGAATTCGCTAGGGTAGCTGTCAAAGCAGGCTCTCAGCCCCCACTAACGCTCTTCTTCTCCCATCTGACCTTATTAATGCAGCCTGGTTGTTTTGCAAGACGCCTCCCTTGCCTCGCAGCAGCCCACGGCCGCTCTGGAGGGAGTGGAGCTGCGGAACCTCTGGAAGGACTGCATGGCTCAGTGGAGCACGACCGGAGCGCCGGGAGGGAGCGGGATGCAGGGGTGAGCCGGCGCGGCAGGACCGTGCCTGCCCTTGGGCTTGTCTTGCAGAAGCCACCAAATGCCCTTTCTGCTACCAATCAAAATCCAAGGTAAAAAAGCTCGTATTTGCTCCTATTCCGACTGTTCAGCTGGCAAAGTCTTCCCCAGAATCTAGGGGGCAAGTAAATGATTTTACTTACGCACACCTTTTGTTGTTCACAAGGGATTTTCAGCTTTCCTGGGCTGTCCACTGGTGGGTGGAGGGGCTGTGCTAACAGCCGGGTCCCAGGAGGATGCAGGGCATGAAGAGTCTGGCCATGGAAAAAAAGGGGCAGGCAGAGGTTTTCTCAGGATGATTTTACATGAAGGCTCCCTGTTGAATCAGGTTGGCCATGGAGCATAGCGAGGGAGCTGGTGGGTCCCCAAGCCCTCCTGTTCTCCTGCTGCTGGGACCCCTTTGCATCCCTTGCTGGGGAGGGATGAAAGACAGGACGAGGTAAGCACGGGAACCGCTGCCTCTTGCGCTGGCCCAGCCCCATCACTGGGCAGTGTCAGGCCCCTGTCTTCTCGGGCTTGCACCATCAGTGCCTTAAAAACACCTGCTCCTGCCAGGGGCTCAGCAGGGAGCTGGGGGAAGGCTTGGGCTGATGGTGAGCTCCAAAGCCAGTTCACTCCCTGTTTGGCACGAGGTGGTTTGTGACTCCTGGAGCAGGATTAGCCCCTGATCTGAGCTGGGAGGAGAGCATCCTGGGGACACTCACTCTGTGCGAATGCTTCATGGCCATGAGATGCAGCACTAATTCATTCTGGTCCTCTAACTAAACGAGCTTTCTAATTAGCTTCTTTTAAAGGATTTTTTGATTAATATTAAAAATGCTAATATGTATTTTATAATGCTAACCACCCGCGAGGAGTCCATGCTATCACCCTTGATTAGCGCCAGCTTTCATGGTGCTGACAGAGCGTCGTCTCTCTTTACAACCCATTTTAGAAATGAAAATACGCTGTAAAACCCACAGCCAAGGGTCAAGGCTGCTTGTGGGGCTGGGGGAGATGTCCTGGCTGAGGCTGCGTGCCTGTCCCCCTGCCTGCTGGGTGCCACCACGGGGGACAGGACAGCATGGCCAGGCTGTGCTGAGCGTGGTGACGTCCCCTATTAATCCCTGGCTCCCCGCAGGTTCAGGGCACACATTTATTTCAGGCTCCTACAGGTTTCCGTTTGTATTCTCCCTTTTTCATTGCCACCCTCTCGAGGCCAAGACCAGCAACAAAAGGCATCATAACAATAAAGCTCAATTGAAAGTTATTTACTTGGCATCGTTGCGTCTGCCAAACAACGATATTAATTTTGTCTCTCAATGAAGGGAATATTCTGCTGATTAGCCACGGGGGCAGCATTTGTTCTAGAAAGCAGCCTTTAATAGGCCTTTATATCATGCTGTAATTCATATCACTAAGTCAACAAGAGCTTCTCGTTGACACACTCAGGGTCTGCACCTCCCAGCTCCGTGGCTGGAGAGGGGGACGGTGGCTCATGGCACAGGATGGGCACAAACCAGCGTTGCTGCAGAAGGTCAGATGGCCATAATTTGGGCTGTAAGTGCTGTGGGGAAGGAGGGGGCTGCGGGATGGGAAGGGCAGGACTGCAGCCGGGAGGGAGAGGGTCACCCCAAGCTGCCATCCCTGCGAGGGTGCACAGCTCTGCCGCTCCCCTGGGAGCTGCAATGGGGGTGAGGATGGGGATGGGGTGGGCTCAGAGGGCTTGGAAACTTCCCAGGGAGACAATTGCAGAGCCCAGAGGGTTGGAGAGGATGCTTTCTGCCAGGGCACACCTCTCCCCACCAGCCATGGCCACACTCCAGCCGCTGCAGCCGGCAGGGATGGGAAAGGGAGTGATTTATGGTCTCGCTGCTCAGCGGGGATTTTTTACTCGCCTGTGTTTAATTTTGTTTGGAGATGATGGTGCATTTTTTAAAAAACAATCTCTCGTACGCTTGAAGAGAAAACCCAGAGCTGAAGTTTCCCATTGCTGGCCTGGTGGTGCTTGACACAGTTGTGCTATGAATAGCTAACATGGGGTGCACCGAGCCTACACAGAGGGGCTGGTGGGGATATTCCCTCCCGTTTCAGCCTCAGCTCAGCATTACCGCCCGTGTTGCTGCTGCTCTAAAACGTAACCCTTGGCTAGACATGTGCTTTGCCCTGGGGTGCCTGGCCAAGGGCAGCACCAGTGGGTCTGGAGCACCCCTCTCTCGGCACCGTTTTCCCCAGCCCAGCAGTGTGGCACTCGCCTTTGAGCTCTGTTTTTCTGATGGGGACCTGAGGGAGCAGCGGGGTGCCTGTGATGGAGCGGTTCTTTCCCAGGGTTTTCCCCCCAGGAGCGCTGTGAAGCAGCAGCCCGGGGGTCCCGGCTCTCTTTCCCGGGCTGGGAGCTGACTCTCCTCCGCCGGCTGCTCCGGGGGAGGCAAATGCCCCGGGCGATGCTGAGGGAGCAGATGGGATTGAATTTCTAAGGGCAAAGATGCTTTTAAAAATATTTTTTTGCCTCAATTGCTCAGAAATTGTTTGTCTCAAAAGAAATGGGTTAGAACAGAGGAAGAAGCGGGGATTTTGCTGTTTTGGCTGCAGGGACTCTGTATGCTAATAAATTATCAAAAGGGCCCAAGTCCCCGTAAGAGTCCTGTTGTAAAAAATGCTCCGTCTGCTGCTTATCCCCTCCATCGCCATGTCTGGCTGTGGAGACGAGGCTTCTCCCCGATTCCACTGACTCAAGCAGCAACCCCAGCGAGAAATAGCAAGGAGGACATCACCAGGCTGTAGCTTCTCTCCTTTCACATGTTGGTTGGGGATGGAAACGGAGGTGTGAGCTGCTGTCCCGCACTGAGGGCGATGGTATGTTCTGCCAGTGGGACTATGTGGGCAAGGGAGCGTGGTACAGGGTGCTTGAGGGTTGCATCTACTTGCTTCTTGCCCTGCCAGCCAAACCAAGCGAGGACCGAGCCGCTGCCCATCCCAGCTGCAGCCAGCTCATCCCTTCTCCTGCCAGGGAGCAGCCAGCAGCGACCCTCTGGGGTGAGCTCGGGGAGGTTTCAGAGCCACCACATGGCCTGGAAGCCTTGCTGGCACATGGGGCTGCTCCAAATAACCCTCAGACACCCAAGGAGAAGGTTACTTTCAGGTAGAGCTTGCTAAATCTGTGGTGGAAGCATTTCAGCTTTGCTCAGTGGGAGCATTTCAGTGAGATGTAGGTATTTTCCCCAGCTATTTCTGAAGAACTGCCATGAACCAGTCCTTGAGATGAATATTATAGTCAGAAAATATTATTTCATAAAATATTTCTTTAATAGTCTGAAGGTTTGATGCAGTTTCAAGTGTGTTTCTGTGGAGGAAGGCAACACACTTAGGAATGCTTATTTGATAACTTAAGGCCTGCTTATCTGATAACTTAAGACCTTTCTCTACGCACAGAATTCCCATGGCTGTGTACATTTCCCGAGTGGAATCACGCACCATCATGTTAATTTGGCTTTGAAGAAGTGATACAGAATCTGTACTGAAAATTAGGTGGTGTCAGCCTATCTGCCTAACGCCTTGGTGCAAGCTTAGCTTGATGGTTTATTAGCCTCCTGACCAATCCGTATTTAATTCCACATCCGTCCTCTCTGCTGACCTTTGGGACCATCTCACGTGGCTGCCAATCAAAGGCAGAAAGAAATTGAAAACTATTTCACATGGGGCTGAAATATTTAATTATTTCAGTCTCCAAAATATTCAGTGGGGGGTCTTCTAGATAACATCCCCAAAATATGGTCCAGTAATATGTAATCAAATAGTGGAGTGGGCTATTTCTCAGGGCTTTTTTTGGGGGGGGGACACGCAGGATATTGCAGCTGTCTGTGCTTCCCTCTTGGTCTTACACTCCACGTGGAGAGACACACACGAAGGGAAAATCTCTGCCAGAGCTGCACATCCCTGGTGCCCTTTGGCTTTAGAAATAAACTAATAAAGGATAAAAAGGAATTACGGGTCTAATGAAAAGGATTATTTTTCCACAGGACAGGCCACGCTTGGTCATCCCCGTTATGCAGAGCATCTCTGAGCTTCACTAAGTGTCAAATGAAACGGGCTAATGAAATGGATTAGGATCTTAATAGCACATTTGATTAGTGAAGCTCTCACCTCCGGGCACTCTCTCATGTGTGTTAATGGGCGCTGCGGGGGACGGCTGCCTAAATGAGGCTATTAATGGGGAAGAGCTGATGCAGGCTCCCCGCCACCATCGGCCGCAGCTCAGCATCTCGCCAGGGCTACAGCCTGAGCCCTCAGCAGCCTGGGGGGAAACCTGGGTTTCCGTCAAGTGTGGGACAGTGCACTTTTGTGTAGAAAAGAACACCAAAAGGAAAAAAAAAAAAAGGAGAAATAATATTTCTTTTATTTGTTGGTGAAAAAAATGACCAGTCTGTCTTTAACTTAAAGGATATCGCTCTGGGAGGAACTAACTTTTTGTATTGGGTGGGGATTTTTGAGTAGAGTACGCTGTGTTAAATGTATTCAGGGAGCCCTGTAAGAACCTACTGTGATAATTCCTAAATACTGGCACACCACCCATCCGCCCCTGTAGCTGGACGTCACCAAGGTCTCGGGCACAGGGAGAAATGCCTCTGCGCTAGTGGTGCTTTCTTCTGTAATTAATGTTTCCTAGAGTGGCGCAGGGGTGAAATCAGTGTCTTTCACTAATTAACATGATTGCGCACAGTCAGCGCTTCTCCCATCGTCCTCCAAGGCCTGGAGGAGGATGTGGCAGGAGCGTGGGGGCTGCGGGGAGGAAGGGACCTCTGCTCTGCCTGTGGGTTGGGCAGTGAAGGGTTAAATACGTTAGAGGGACGTGAACACCGGTGGTTTCAGGCTGCATCTGGGGGCTGGAATAATTCCTTAACGTATTTGCATAATGTTTCTTATTCCGGTGTCAGGCAGTAAATAATACAGAGCTGTAAACAGCTATGATGCTGTAGGGAGCCAGGGGTTATAAATTGCTGATGCAATAAGCTATCGTGTTATCTTAAGGAAGGGAATTAAAATATATAAATGAACAAACAAACAGGCCTGTGTTTTTTTTTTTTTTCAGATGGGTACAGGATCCAGCAGATTACGGAGTGGTCAGCCCTGCACATGGATGCTGTCTGCTGAGAGCAAGGGTTTCTTCGTCCCATCCCGTGAGTTGCCTCTGAGTGGGGCCCTTTTTATGGTATTTTGCATTCAAACCCAAAATACATTAATAGCTAACCCCTGACTTTCTTCACGTCAGCAATCGTACCAAAGTGCCTTCTCCCCAGAGTTTTTTCTTCTTCTGAAGTCTGGTAAAACCTCCAAAATTATGTAGTGAGGGATTAACGGGCACCCCCTGGCTGGGACACTCGCTGTGCTGTAGGATGGCTCTGGGCACAATGCTCCTCCCTGCTGCGCCAACAGGATAAAAGGTGCCTGGGCTGCCCTGAAAAGTTTTGGGGAAATAGCTAAATTTAACAAAGTTAGGGGAGAAATAAAGAAGCCTGCCTCTGTTTTTGCAGAGGCAGGTGCCACTGGTCCGTGGTCACCCTCTCTGGGTGCCTGGGCTCCCCTCCTGGCTGTGTAGCATCTTCTCCTGCACACCATGCAATGATGATGCCACCAGCCTTGCTTCAGCAAGGTGCCAGCAAGAGCAGCCCTTGAGGTACTACCCAGTCAGCTTAAACAGCTACAAAACAGCCCTCAAGGAACCTAGGAAATTAGGATTCAAAGTAAAAGGGGGTTGGAGCCAAAACAACCCCTCTGTGCCCCACATCCAAGCCCAGGAGAAGGTCCCCAGCTGTACTCCTCCAGCCCTGCCTGGCATCCCTGCAGGTGAAGGACACAATTTGGCATCTGCCTGGGATGTTAGGTACAGAGCTCTGGGGCCTGGGAATTGTTTCAGTAATTTGGCTTGCCGTTCATAACGCAATTAGTCATTGGAGTAACGTTAGCAGTGCCTGATGTCACCGCCGTTTCCATGGCAATGGGCAGATTCCCGAGGCAGGCAGGAGGACTGTGCGTGCGCGTGTGTGCACACGTGGAGAGCGGTGGCACGGGGACCACGGGAGAGCAACCAGCCCCAGGCCAGAGCCCGCAGGTTTCCCAGCCATCGCTGACCCTGCTGGTGCTGCAGCCCTTGTGCCCCGGTGTTCCCCTCTGCACGGCTCTTCCGCAGCAAAGCCCAGGGCAGCTCGGCTTGGAGGTGGTGTTCCCACTCCATCCCTGGTGGTGCTGTCCCTGGAGAAGCTGTGAGTCCCTCTGCTTGTTGGCCTGGATGTGGTGGCATAGGGCCGTCCCGTAGCAGAATGGTCCTGGTCTCTTTGGTCCCGTGTCCCTTGCTGGCTGCTGGATGTTGCATGGGAAAGTTGTGGCAGGAGAGGGTACAAACCAGGAGCAGTGACACTGCCCATGGAAGGGGAGCGTCTCCCGGGTGTAAACGCCTGGAGGAGGGATGTCCCATGCTCTGCACTGCCAGCCTGAGAGCAGAGGGAAGAGACAAGCTGCTTGTTAATGACAAATGTCATTATAAATGGTGTGAAATACAAGGTCAGGTGAGTTATGGCCTAACTTGTGTCACAGTTAACTACTCCAGCTTTATAAGACTACTTGTTCTGGTTTTCACCCTAAGTGCTAGGTCAGGGCAGAAGTGCCACCTTGCTGTCTGGAGCTTGCAAGACTCCAGGTATCCCTCAGGTACCTGGAAACCTGCTGGGATGGGAGCAGAGCCCGATGAGCCTCAGCCTTCAGAAACAGCACCAAAAGCCCCTGGTTGGGAGCTGTGAGCGAGCGAAGGAGCGTGGCTGCATCCCTGCTTCGCAGAGAAGGTCTTTCGGGTCTCTCTCTTTCCTAAATTAACCCCTCCTCTTTCAAGGACCTCTGCCCAGCCCAGTCGGTTCCTGCTGCCCCACTGCCAGCCTGAGTTAGGGGTTTGGGAAACCTGTTTGAGGATGTTTGCATCCCAGCGAGGGATGACGGGCAGGGCAGCTGCTTTTCCACCACCTGAGCACCGAGATGTAATTCATGTTGAGGGCAAACTTAGCGAGCTGGTGGAGAGCGTCTGTCGGCGAGGTACAATGGAGGGAGGGAGCGTAATGCAATTGCTTCATTTGAAGCAATTAGAGCGGAGCGAAAACATGTTCTTTATAAACGGGCTCGATATTGGTAAGTGATGCACGGCTGCTTTTTTGTAAGCGCAGAGTTGAAAAGCAATTTTCCTGTGCGTTGGGGGCAGCACAGAGGTCTAACTCGTTTGCGGTGCGGGCCGCGGTGGGAATTTTGGGTCTGCATTGGAATGAGCGGCTCCGTGTCCCGGTGAATTTAGGAACAGGCTGCGGGCGGGGAGGGGGGGGCAGCGGGCAGCTCCCCACGACTGCCAGGCTCTCAGTGGCACTTGCCACAGCTCCAGTCACAGCAATTCCGCCCCGGCAGCATTTCTACTGCGAGGTTTTGGACCGTCCTGTGTCCTCCTGGGGCATCTTCTTGCCTGGAAACTGCTGCCAGGGAAGGATGGAAGGGAGACCAGCGCCCGCCGGCGTGCAGCACGGGATGCCCAGGAATGTCACTAGGTGGTACTTAAGTCAGCCCTCGGGAGAAAGGTTGTAAAGAAAGCTGGAAGTTAATCCCATTAATCCAGCCTCGGGATCAAGGCTAGGAGAAGACAGCGTGATGTATTCAGTCTGCGGATCAGGAGATAGCAGCAAGAACAAACGGGCATGAAAGCGCTGCTGTTTCTTCTGGCTCTTCAGAGATGGAGCCAAGGAAACCGATACCCAGCCCGGGCCTTTTGCATGGCAAAGATTAAGTGCAGGAATCAGAAAGGATTTAAGCTGTTGCCAAACAGCGCCTGATAGCCCAAGGTTTTTCTGTACCTGCAGAGAAGAGAAGAAAAGAATAATAATAATAATAAAAATGAGGAACAAGGTAATTAATGCTCTAAAATGGACTGAAAGGCTGATCCGATAATTTGTGTGGGAAGATTGCAGATATGTCCAGCTGCCTGCAAAGCCATCCCTGCCACCCTCTGCCCACACCTCCCTAAAGCACAGACAACACGGTGCCAGGCGTGGGGGTGTGAGCTGCACCCCAAAATCCGTGCTGGGGGGCAGACGTGTGATGGAGACCCGGCCTTGGAGAGCTGCGGCTGCCGTGGCCAGTGGCTTGGTGGCCTTGATCGGTGGAGCTGAGCCACGGGGTGGTGGCTGCCTTTCACAAGAGCATGCAGTTATTTGGCAAGGGGCGTTGGGGTTTGCAGGCCAGGGAGGGCCGGGGTAAGGAGCTCGCCGTGCACAAATCGCCCAGCCATGGGCTTCCCCATGGGGCTGAGCTCCAAGGCAGCCCATGGGCACCCAGGCAGTTACTCCGTCCCCAGGGCTGGTGGGCAGACTGGGACATGGTGCAAGGCACCAGGGAGAGGCTTGGTGTCTCTGGGACAGCAGTGTCTTGTGATATTTATCCAGCCTCTCTTGCTCTCATCCCAGAGCGCCTACGCTGACAGCCCCGGTTTAAAAGTCACAAACTGCGAGATTAATTGGGCTGTCAATTCTTTTTCCAGCAAATGAACTATCCAGAGAGTCTTTTCCAAGGTCCTATTTTCAGTGGGTAGAAATGTCATTTCAATATTTGGGGAGAAATATAGACAGGAGCTTTGTGAAACAGAATTTATATCTTACTTGTTCTGTTTTGAAGCTGAAGCTAATTGGAGCAAGCTGTGATGGCCAAGGAGACGATGTTTTTGATTGGAGTTGCTGCATAGCTGTAGGGTAAGCTGAGCCCTCATCGATGCAAGAGTTTCTGCCATCGATGTGGGATGGGGGAAAGAGCAAGACATCCCACCTAGAAGGAGAAGTGGGCTCTTTAGTGTCTAATACACTTTAAATGCAAGTTGAAATTTTTCTCAGCTGTGGGGTCCAAATAGACCAGCCAACCCTTTCTTAGCGCCTGCTTTCGTGAGGCTGCTGGTGTTCCCCCTGCTCCAAAACGTGCTTGCTGCTCAGCCAGGACCTCAGCAGCCTTTGGGGGTGAGTGGCTGGTGGGAGTCTGTGCTGAAAGGGGGGCTCTGTCTCCACTCCCCCCCATCACTGCTGCAGCATCTTCCTGCCATCACCAGTGCCTGAGCTCAGCAGTCAGCGTGGCCCATCGCATTCAGTCTGTTACTATCTAACTGGAAATTAAGCTTTATTAGCCTAAATGCAGTTGCGTTTTCAACAGCCCACTAACCTTTTCCTCTTGAATCTTTGCTTATGTCTTAAAAATACACTTTCGGTATAAGACTGTCAGATTTAATCCTTTTTAAATATCCTTTTCCCTGGTGAAGCAGCAAGATTTCCCAGGCAGCCCTGAAACTTGCAGATAAGATTTTACTGGAATAAGACATCCAGATGAAACAAAGTCTCTATTTAAAGCAGCCTTTTGGGGGGTATCCCACTTTGTCTGTGTTTGTCTATAACTTTTAAGCATCTGTTTTCTCACAGGACAGCTCATTTAAACTTGGCTGGACAAAAATAAAAGCTCTTTCTGCTTTACAACTGAGAGTCCTGAACCCTGGTCCTAAGGTGGGCTGGGAAGCCTGCGGGTCTCTGGCAGCCATCCATCTCCATGGGGAGGCTTCGTGGCTATCACACAGCTCCAGAGGGCTCTGCTGGGGTCTCCTGGGCTTTTCCTTGCTGATGAACACCACAAAGAGCCAGAGGAAGGGACTTGCAGCCCAGTTGTACCAGCAGCCTTCATTGGTGAACGAGCCATTGCTGGTCACCCTCATATTCTTCCCTGGCCCCAGCAAGAGAGCCACGCTGGGCCTCCCATTTTATCACCATGCAGTGCATCCTGTCACTCTTAAGGTTTGGAGCATGTATTAATCCCGAGCTCTAGGACTGATAATTGCTGTGAGCACCCGTGAGCACGTTGGAGGGACCACACGCAGCGTGATGGGGCAGCTGGGTGAAGTCACTGTCACAAGCACAAGAAGGGGAGCAGTTCAGTCAGGCAAGGCTGGTCTGCACTAATTAGGGAGAGGAGAGCACCGTACACTGATGGCTTTTCCCTCTCACCTCTGCACCCCTGTACACCCTGCAAAGTGGCTCTGGCCCCAGGCTGGGGCCAGGGCTCGGCTGCGGTGGCAGGGAGGGGGCTGAGCTGGTGGGGCTGGGGGGACCTCTGCGTCCCATGTGGGCTCAGGAGATGGGGCTGTGACAGCAGAAAACCAGGCAGAGGCAGCCAGCTGCAAACAGCTCTCACGGTCGGTGGAACTGTGAGCTGGGGGGTTATTTTTCAAGGATGAATAGGTTTGCTTTTGTGTGGGATTTTTGTTTTTATTTTTTTTTCAAATGAATTTTATGGCCAAATAAGTGTGTAACTACCCGCTCCTGGTTCACTAAAAATAGCCGTAAACACAATGCTAAACAAGCAGTGAGCAGGTACGTGGATGTATGCCTGTATTTCAGGGACGGCATCGCCATTTAGGGATACAGACCAGGGCTAGATTAAAGGCTTAATGGCTGCAATTAAACTTCCAGCAGGAATGATTTCCTTGCTGAGCTTTACCCAGCAGCAGACTCTGCCGTGCCAGCATTTCCATAGCAGTAAGGGGGTGCGAAGGTAAAGCCCAGCACAAGCCCGGACAGAGGTGCAATCTCTTGCCCCTTGGCCAGCTGATGGGATTAAACAAAGACCTTCTGCAGGGGGCATTCCTGGTGCGTCTCAGATACTCTTCTCTGCAGAAGGGGCGTAAGGCAGGTATGAGAAAACCCGTGGGTAGGTGGCAGGGTGCCATCAGGCAGCGCTCGGCTCAGGAAAAACCCACCCACTTTCAGCAGCGCTTCAGAAAAGCACTCGATGAGAAGGAGCACACAGTCCAGCTCAGGAGCAGGGAGAAGGTGCCCGATGATAGCAAGCTTTGCCCCCAGCCAGGCGTTTGGTGTGGGTGCTTTACAGGCACCACGCACCCTGTGCGGCCCCCTCGCCAAGCCCTGGGGTGAGGAGGGTCCTCACTGTCCCCCCACGGGACCCCGCACCTACAGGCAGAGGCAGGGGCCGGTGGGTGGCATCGCAGGGCTGTGCCACGTCTGTGTTGCCTCAGGCATCAGAGCTGCAAAGGTATTTTGGAGCCTGTATTTCTGGGGTGAAGAGCAGCCACTCCTGGGGCAATGGAGACCTCCCAGCAGTGGCTCCTTTAACTCTGCAGTGAGTGTTTTATCCCAATTAGTCCTCATCCCCGGGGACACAAGGACAAGAAAGAGGCTCTCCAGAGCTATTAATGTGAGACACCAAGGTTTAATTAACAAACCGCAGTCACCCACAGAGATGAAATGTTCTGAGGTATCGCATGGGGAGCTGCAGCAAGACCCCACAGCGCCTCGTGCCCCAACAGAACAAAGTCCCAGTGAGCAGGAGGGTGCCCTTTTGACTCTTATTTCAACCCCTCTCGGCACGTTGCCGCTGCCCCATTGCGTACGGGGAGAAGTGTTTTACCTTCCGACACCACAGCAGCTGAGGGATGCCCAACCTGGAGGCGAAGCCAATCTCAGGTGTCCATGCCCGGTCCTGGTCCTTCCTCTTGCAAGATGTATCTTCTTTATGCATGGCGTTGCCCTGACAAGTTTGGGGACATTCAGGATGCGTTTGCACCATCATCTGGGTTTACCCTGTCCCGGGCCAAGGTTTGGCTCAGACCATGCCGTGGGGCTCAGCCCCCCAGGTTTGGCCACATGCCCGGGGATCAGGAGATATGGGACGTGTTTTGGGGGGGTAGCGAGACCTCAACTCCAGCCACCTCTGCAGCACGAGGACCAGCCAACGGGGCACAAAAGCCAAGTAGCTGCCTTACCCCCTCTCGGACTAAAGCCAACTCTCTAATTGAGTGGGAAGACAAAAAAACCAGGAGGTTTCAGCTAATCAGGCAGGAGCAAATCTCTTTTTGGGCTCAGTACTGGACCCCACAGGTCCCGCGGGGCAGTCACTGTGAGTATCTTTGCTCAGCCAGGAGGGCACGGGCAAGTCCTGGGGGAGCAGGAGAGCCAGCGAGTCTCAGATTAACAAGCTGGTTTTCGGGTAGAGGAGCACAGCAAAGAAAGCAAAAGCCATTTTTCTGCTCACCTTTAGAAGCAGGGCTGCTGCCAGTGAACTCGGCTGTAAAGCACTTTGCTGTCCAAGGATGAAAATTGCTAGATGAAAGCTTTGTATATTATTTTTGCTTCAAGTGCAACTGTTATCATTTAAAGTGATCTTTAGTGCCTGCTTTTTTGACATCTTCTTTTCAACCTTGCAGACTTATTTTCATCAGCCGGAAGAGTAAATCTGGCCATTTCTGAACCGAAACAATTTTCTGGTAGAAATTGCGGCAAGGTCGAAATTAAGGCTAATACAATATTGTTTGCAACCATTGTACGGAAATGGTGTTCAGATGAAAACAAACATAACGAGGGTCTAAGAAAACAGCCAGAAAGTTACAGCTATATTTTTTCATTACAGCAGCAGTGCTCCCTGTGAGCCGGCCATAAATTTAGAAGTCTTTAAAAAGAGGAAGCAAGAGCAAGTCAAAAAAAAGGATCAATAAAAACAAGGGTATGAGAAGCAGCAAGACCAGGCTTCTATGTAGGTTATGTCCAGCTAGAGATAATCACACCCTCACTGCTGTGGCACTGGCAGGGTTTGGGAAACAAATGCCACTCATTAACTCCCAACTGCTCTCCTTGGGATCAAAATGGAACAATTTAAACCAAAAGTAAAACATGATCAAGTCAGTTTGTTCCGATGACAGAGCTGGCAACCCAAGAGGTGACCCTGCCTCAATTAGGGGGTGGTGTCCTCAGCTGTGCCAGTAGCTCTCCAGATTGTGCTCCAGCTAGGTGGCAGGTCTGCTTTTTGAAGTTTAGCTGAACCTGAAAATCAGGGCAGAGGGTTCCTGTGGTACTTTCTTCCAGAAAGCTTCCATGGTGGAAAGGGCAGTGAAATAGTGAGCATTCACTTACCAGAACAGCGGCTTCCCTTGGAGGAGCAAAGCTGCCTGGAGGAGGGTGGGCGAGCAGCGGTGCTTCTGAAACAGCCCATCCACAGCAGCTCCTGCCTCTCCAGCTCAGCTGAACTGTCCCCGGGGGACGTTGCCTGCTGTGTCCAACGTCACCGAGTTGCTATAGACCTGAGAGCCTTTGTCATTTACCCTTGAAGCAGAAGTTGAGCTCAGGTCCAGCACGTCAATATCGAGGCCATATCTGGTGCCTAAGAGCCAGCACACCAAGGCTGGGGTGGACACACCATTTTTGGCCCCTTCTGGCCCAGTCTATGGGCACTGGGGAGTGATGGGCACACGGCTGCTTTCATGGCTTCCATGTGTCCTCCTGGGAGATCAGCCCTGGAAAAGCCATGGGGAGCAGAGGACAGGAGGGTGGTGGCATCACCACGGCTTTGGCATGGTCCCAATCCATCCCTGGACAGTGTCTGCAGACTCACAGTTTCCACCCATTTTCAGCCAGAGGCAGGTGGCTCTGGTCTGGTTCAGCCACTAAGCACAGGGCAGGAGTCACCCAGGCAATGCTGCAGGCTCTGGAGAGGCAGCTAGGTAGGTCAGCCAATTTTAAAATATGCCTCTTTAGTCGAAATAGAAGAGTGAGCATCCATCATCTTCAGCTGGTATAAATGTGAGCCCTCCTTCTTTCAATCACACCTGCCTGCCCTCTCCGAGTTGCGAGCCTTTTCTGCCCACAGGAGGATCTGCTTTCTCTTTTCTAACTGCTTAAATTCTCCTCCTTGTAATAGCAGCATCTATACCAACATTGAAAACCTTATAACTCTGCTTCTCACCTCAATTTCCTGTGCTTCCCCAGCATCTTCTTCATGGACACCTTTTCTCTTCCTTATTTTCCAATTGTAGTTTTCTTATTTTTAACAACTGTCAGGCTAAACTTCTGGCAAAATTTTTCCTTCACTCTTTCTTTAACGCTTCTTTAAAAGCTCTTTAACTTTCTATTCACAATCATTTAATTATTATTTTTTCCACCCTGTCAGTTTTGCTGGTAATTTCCCCTGATTTATGCTGGCCCTTTTGAAACACTTAGTGGCTGGATTACTGGCTGGGGCTGCCCCTGTTTGCTCACACAGACTATAATCAGATGGTGGTCACTACTCCCTAAGCAATTACCACTTCTTCAGCAATTAAATCGTTGCAGCGATACGGCATCTTCTTGCTTCAGCCTTAAGAGTTTCTATATCAGGAAATGTCCATCTGAAAGCTTGGGAAACTTGCCTGACACTCACCGTGGTCACCCGCGTCTCCGGTGGAGGGAGGTTTCCCCACAGCATCCCCGTCCGGACCCTGTGGGAGGGAGGTCGTTTGGAGCAGGTGCTGATCTCTGCTTTAACTCAGCTGGTTCTTTTTTTTTTTCCCCTTCTTCCTTTTAATTTGCAAAAAGAAGTTAAATAATCCCAAATTGCCTGATGATGCTACAAGAATAAATGATCAAAAGGTTTTTATTACAACGCCTTTCTTTCAGGGTGCCCCCAGCAGATAGTCCTTGAGGTGTTCAGGCACATTTAATGCTGGTTGTACCTTCTTCAAGGCATAAGCCAGTAACACAGCAGGGGCAGGAAATACTTCCCAGCTGCTGTATAATTCTCCTGCAACTATAAAACAAGTAGCTGGGCCCCATTTGCACATTTTACCCTACGTTAGCTGCAATCCCCAACACATGTTCCTGCTCTGACATTGCACGGAAAGGCTGTTAGATACTTTTGCTGCAAGATTGCAAGAAGAGAGATTTATAGCTCAGGGATTTAGTGACATCTTTTTCTTGTTAAATCCTCTCTTTCTCACCCAAGGTGTAGGACTTGGTGTCTTTCTGACAAGAAAAAAATAATTTACTTTTTGTCTTTCTTTATTCCAATGACATCTTACAAGGCACTTTTTTCTGTTGCATCTTCAGCAGCCCAGGAGAACCAGCTTCGCAGAGCTGAGGGGAAAAGAAAGTCTGGTCCCTTCAGAGTACTTTGCCAACATGCTCAGACCCCTTCAAGGCTGGGGATGGCAGTGGAAGGGCCCAATTTATCTTGTTTTTTATCGTTGGGGTTTTTTTTGTTCACCTATCTCATCTGCAGCACCTCAAGAGGTGACATAAAGCCTCACTGTCCTAACTCTGCTTTGGGCAAACCCCTGGGCAGAGGGAGCCCCAGCCTCACTGCCTTTACAGCTGGAGATGGCCTCGGCTGGCCTCAGGTGATGCTCCCCTGATGCTTAACGAGCTGAGCCTGTCTCCAGCCTCTGCCTCCCTTACCTGTAAAAAAAAAGAGAAAAGGTTTGCACACAAAAAGACTTTGCAAAAAAAAAAAAAAGCAAAAAAAAAGCTTGCTTTGCCTTTCTGTCCCAGTTTCAATCAACCTTTAGTGCCAAGAACAGTAATAAATCTGTATTTTTTTTCCCAGGAAAAAGGCTTTCTGCCTTGCATTGGTACCAGCCCCAGCCTGGATGGTTTTAGCCCCAGCCCTTTGCCCTGGTTCCCCTTGTCCTGCCACCTGTGCATGTTCTATGGAGGCGTCATGGGACCCAGCACACGGGTCCAGCTTTGCAGCCCTGCAAGGGAGTACAAGGGTTATTGCCCTTCTCTCCGTGGTGTGATGGCCGGGAGGATTGCCATCATATTTTACACACGGCTCAGTCTGTATTTGCCGGGTTTTGCGCTATATATTTTCATTACTGGAAAGAGCTGAGGGCTAAGGATACTTAAACTGTAATAAATACATAAATTGTTGCTGAAGACTCCCAAACACCGTGATGGAGGCCTGGGGAAGACACAATTACCTTACAGTGTAATTGAAGTGCTTGGAGAGGTCACTTTATTTCCATAGCCCTTAATTTTTTATGAAAAATGGTTCCTAATATGTGCCTGACAAAGATGCTCGTATAGTGTTGCTAAGTGAGAATATGAGCAAAGGGAGGGAATGTGATTATGGGGCTGCAGAGTGACGTGCCATCTTTCACAGCACCACTGCTGGTGCCCCCTGTGCCAAACCCATGTTGAGGACAGAACAGGTGAGGGACAGGCTGGATGTGGGGAGCTGGAGCCCCCCTGTGCAAAAGGATGCTGGCAGTGTGACCACACCTTGTACAGCCAAATTTAGGGACCCCAAATCTTTCCTCCTGGCCTGCCGGGGACGTACGCAGGAGCAGGTAGACCCACTGTGTTGGGCAGGTGCCCCACGGGGGACACCAGTGGGCAGTGGGTCCCCCCGGGGTGGCTGTGGGGTGGCTGCCAGGCGGCAGTGGGGAGGCAGCCTGGCAGAGCCAGCTCCCAGTGACAACATATGCTCACCCAAACGGTCCCTTGAAATCTTCCAAACAACTAATTAGTACAACCTGGAACGTGTTTGTTGCTAATTTGTGAATGGAGAGAGGAAGGGGGAGAGGACAAACCAGTGAGTGAGTGGCAGCCCAGCCTGGGGACGAAGGTGTGCCCAAGGCTCGCAGACAAACACAGTGTTGTCTCATGGGGCCAAGTGATGGGACCTTTCATTTTGGCTGGGGGAAAGCTGGTGGCAGAGGTTTGCACCTCTGGCAGGTGGGCAAGGAGCCCCTCTGCTGCCCGTGCCCTGAGGGGGGAGATGCTTCAGGGGTTCAGGCACTAGCTGGGTCAGGGGAAACCTCGTCCCTCGGACATGCAGAAGCTGCTTTTGCAGTGATGCTGCATTAACTCTTTGCAACTACAAGTTATTTAGTTTTGGAATGGAGTTGGGCATGTGGATGGAAGGGACTGACAGCCCAATTTTTCAGAAATTTATTGTCCCTGATTAATTATATGACCAGCTTCGGTTGCAGGCTTTTATCTTCACCTGTTACTCCTTTTGCTGTAAATCTCCATCTGGGAGTTTTGACTTGTGGGGTACCATATAATTTAGTTCTGTATATTCATTAGTGCTTTCTGATATTGTAGTAAAACGTTTTTGCGTAAAAGTGGCTATTCATTTTCCTGCAGTAAGTGTAAAAGACAACGAATGTTACCCATAAAAATAGTAGTTTATTTCAGCAGTGAGCGTCTCCATGGGAAGCAAAAGCATCATTGTCAGGCCAGCTGCCTGCCGTGCTTAGAAAGTGCCCTCTTTCAAGGAAAAAGCAAAGTCCTGAGTGGGTACTGCTCTGCCCTTGTGCAAAGGGGATGGCTGGTATAAGCTGCAAGAGCACCCAGGGTCCCCGAGGCCAAGCGCTGCAGGAGCAGTGGCGTGTCGGGATGTGGAAATACAGGAGCCAAACTTTTCTCAAACCGGCGTGAAAGGACATATTTTGTTTGTTCTGCCTCCCCTCAGCCTGAATAAACACAATACGGTGTGTCTTCAGGCTTTTCTTCGCACTGTTTGTTGTCATCTCCCCCGCCGTAACAAGCACTTTCCATTTTATCCCGTCTAATAAATGACAGACTCTATTATTGGGCTCATTACCGGGGCAACTGGCTGATATTCTCCGGCGTGGACCGTCGCTGTGCTCCTCCTTAGGCAACACCACGGATGCTGCCGGCGCAGGGTCCCGGTGGCTCCCGGGATGTGGGCAGCCTCTCTGCTCCCCAGCCACAATTAGGCATTCAGAGAGGGTTCACATCAGAGGATGTAATTCCATTCCCCCACGTTCCCTGGAGAAATGAGAGTTAAACAATGAAAAGATTGATTTTCCAATGAATGCCAATTTGTTTCCTAACCAGAATATCAAATTACGGTGGGCTGGGAGGAGGGGAGCATGGCCCAGTGCAAGAGGGGACTTGTTTTAAATGGGCAAACAATTAATTCACAGATTCATTACAACGATTGTAAGCAAGGGTACATGAAACAGTAAATGCATTTAATTTGGAGCCTAGCATTTCCCCTGATGAGATCGGGAGCTTCAATATGCTCTCGCCATCAGTGAAGCTTCCCTTTCCCTGCAAAATTTAATTACCTCTTCATTACTTCAGGAAATTGATGGGAGACTGACACGAGGATGAAAACTTCACAGGACACTCTCCAAATCACTTCCCTCACCCCGCTCCAAGGGCTGTTGAAACAAGACCAGATGGGACCTCTCAGCCCCCTGGCTGATCTCCCTGTCTGTGGGGAGAAGCTTACCCTCCATCCCCTGGATGTCCGTGGCAGCTCTGCAGGGATGGAGACCCTGGCCGGACCAGGGCTGGAAGCCCCAGGCTGCCCGGCTTGCCTTGATGTGGCGTTGGGCAGTCGGGGTGCGTGGGATGGGGGTCCCGGCGGTGACAGCAGCAGCAGGAGCACAGGACAACAACCCCACATGGATGATACCCCGCAAATGGGCACGGAGAGGGTGGTGGTACCCGTCCTGGCGCTGCTCTCTGCTCCACTAGAGCATCTCAGTGTCTCCTGATGCAGCTCCTGAGGATGCCGGCCACTTGTGTCACTGCTTGGGAGAAGGTCTTCACGCCCTGTGGTCCTGGGAGAAATCAGCAGCATGGGTGCAAAGAATAAATCCATCCGGGCAACGCTGGACTTTCCAGGTAATTGCCTAGTGACTAGCTGAGAGGAGCACAGCAGACACACCACCACAGTGTGCAGGAGGCCCTCTCCTGAGTCCTTGAACATCCCAGGTGTGGCAAGAAGATTAGGTAGAGATGTGGCTGGTTTGCACCTGGCTGATGAGACAGGCTCAGAGGGCGATGCTCAGAGCAGGGACGCCGGCATCATGGTGGCACCAGCCACCCCAGACACATAACCCTGCCGGTGGCCGGCAAGCATCCAGCTGCCAGGGACTGCTCTCCAGTAGGGAGAGCCCAGGTCCTGCTCCCAGAGCTGATAGCACCCCAAGGGGACACGCTGACCCCCTGGCACCAGTCAGTAGGGACTGGTTTCCTCCCAGCAAAGGTAAGGAGAGCGGGGTCTCTGTGGTGGGGTGCTGATTAACGGGTGGGCAAGTGCGGGCAACTAGCATGCCCTTTCTTCAAAACCCTGGCACTGCCTCTAGCACTCTTGAGGTGCTTTCCCTGAAAAGCCAGCTCCAAACAGAGCTGTCAGCAGTGCCGATGCGATAACAGATTCCGTTGGCAGTGCTGGTAAACAAATGCCTTGGAAACCTCAGCTGAAAATAGAGTTGTGGCTGTCTCCTGCTCTCCTAAGGAGAATGGAGCATCCCCCCCCCCCCGCCCAGCTGCTTTTTCCAAAAAGTCCCCAGACAGCTCAATCTGCTGGTGAAAACGCATCAGTGACGTGCTCTGGTTGGGGCCGATGGCTGGAAGCCTCCCCCCAGGTCCTCCCGTGCTCCCCAGCAGGCACTGGTATGCAAGGCACACCTCAGCCGAGCTCGAGATTACCTGCCCACGTCCTTTAAGACAGATGATCCATTTTATGGGCTGCCATAAAAGCACAAGGAAACTCCCACAAATCAGGCAAAACTGCCATTTCTCCAGAATGATCTTTTCTTCTTTCCGCAGCAGGGACCTGCAGGAAACCCATTAGGGGCGCTCCTTGGAGACCCTGGTGATGCTGGGGAAGCTGCCAAAGTACACAGCCCACCACGGGGAGCCACCTGGAGGGGTCCCAAATGCGAGGGGTCTCCCAGAAAATGTAGTTTCCCAGGACGGATGAAGCATCGTGGGCAGTCTTGCTGCTCTGCAGGAGTACCCAGGCACCCTGAGACCCTTTGGACAAGGTTTGTTTTCCTACAAACTCATCCTTGTCCTGGCAGACTGACCCTCTGGCTTCCAGACTACCCCTCCTGTTGAAATATATTTCAGTTGTATACAGTAAGAGAAAAAAGCACAGTGATCTGGGGGGTTGGAAATAACCTGGGGTTTGGGGAAAGGGGATTTACAAAATTATTTTGTTTTGCTGCAAGGTGAGTGGTGAAATTGAAGATCTGCCCCTAAAATTCTTGCCCTGGCTTCCCCCATCTTTGCTTTTATCTTCCAATCCCACAGGCATGTTGAAACCCTCAAATTTGAGGCTAGCAAGATATGATTCAGCAAGAATATTACAGCACCTTTTAGGTATGAAATTAATGGTGTGTAATTAGAATGGCAATAACGAGAAGTTATTTAATAATTCATTTCTTCTTATGAATTATTTGGTGTATACTTAACTTCGGGGCTGATGTGTTATTTAGCACAGAGCCCCCCCGGAGCCCTCTTGGGGCATCCTCCAGGTGCTGCTTGAGCCAGACCCTGCTCCCTGTGAGCTCCCCGAGGGCCAGGGGGGCATCACTGGGGGCTTGTGAACTGGTTTTAGGGTCCCCCAGGTACATCCCCAAATGCAGGCCCTTTAAAACATAGAAAATCTTATTTCAGGCAACATTGCAGCCGCAAGAGATTTCTGCTTCTGCAGAGGGAGGCGAGACCTGTCATCCGCTTGCCCGTGTTTATGGTTTGAGCCTCCATTTGCTCTTGTTAACTCTAAGTTACTAAATTTACAAGGAAGGTAGTAAATCAGCCTCGGCCCTTCACAGTGGCATGAGGCGTTATCTGCAGGCTGGGTGGTTCTTACAGAGGGTCTGTGCTCAGTTCCCAGAACAAATGAGTTTTGGCAGTAGCCACGGAGCCATCTGTCCTGCCAGGCCCAAACCCCAGGGGAAACGTGGCCCTAGAGATTCACGGGCACTGCCATCCCTCGCCCTGCCCACAGCCTGGGCATGCCCATCTTCCCTGCCCGCACCTGTGAGGTGCCCAAGTCCCTACAGGACACCAGCATTACCTGGGCTTTCTAACTCTCTCGGCCCTATTCCTTTTGACACCGGCTTCCCGGTGAGATGCTGACACTAGCAGGACCATCTCTGATTGCATTTCTCACTGCGGTGTTTTTGCCTGGCCTGGTTAGAAACCTGTGTCAAGGCTCATCTTCTCTGAGGCAGAGCAGCTTCTCCTCCGGGGCTCGAGCACACCGTTAAAATCATCACCAATTACCGACTCAGCAACACCAGGCCTATTTCCGTGGCAGGGTCTGGCTGACCACATCTTCTCACCACCCCCATTAGATAGTTAGCTCAGAAGATTTTGCCTCCATCAGAAATGCTGAGCCCCAGGGTGCCGTGGGTCACAGGCAATTACTGCTTTTGCACACCCAGCTCTGCTGTCCCTTGCTGGAGGCCACCTTGCCAGGCAGCGCAGGCAGGCATCCCTCACCCCACCTGCTTTCTCCTCTGTGCACTATGTACACAGCATTTCTGGGCAGGCTGGACCTCAAATTCAGGCTCTTGGCACCTTGGAGTGGTTCAAGTCGCTGAGACACTGAAGGTAAGTTGCTGACACCCGTCAGTGGCCACCCGAGCGTGAGTTTTACTCCATCAGCATCACCATCCTCATCACATTTCCTGCTTCGCTTCTAATCACCGCCCATCTAGCTGGAGAGTCACACCTTCCTACTGAGCTTTTGGAGGATATTTATAGTGCTTGCTGGCTCCTTCCCTCTCCCTCCTCCCTGGACCTGGCTCCGTGGTCATTTCTCCCCGCTGCTCTCCACGACAAGGGAAGGACAGCATGCCGGGACTGCATGCTATTTGCACGTGCCTTAAGCCACTTGGTTGCCACGTGGCCCGTCCTCAGCCAGCCCCATCCTTTAACCCAGCCCCTCCAGGACCCGGCCACAGCAACATAGAGGTGGCTGGAGCAGTTTCCATCCTCACATCCATCTTCCCCTCCGTGCATTATCTGACTGCAAGCCTGTACTTAAATTTGATGTACTGAGGACTGACTCTGTCGAGCTTTTGGAAGCTGCTCCCAGACACATCCCTCCTGCAGGACATTCCTTATCCCTGACCTTTGCTGCTGCTGCTGAAGTAGTGACAGAACGTGTCCATCACTCTTGTACCTGCCTGAAGGTCCAGCCTGGCAGAAGCAGCTCAACACTTCAATCACAAATAACTTTAAATTCATAGCTTTTTTTCCCCTGCGTGCGTGTTACTGAGCAAAACCCCCACGGTTTTTCATTGCATAAGTCTGTTGGCACAAAGCAATCAACACGCTTCAAGCTTTTGCCCTGCCTGGCTGGACCCCGTGGAGAAGATGAATTTGGAGCACAGAAAAGCTCTTCTGGCCCTCAGTGGGATGGCCAGCACAGCACAGGGCATGCGTGCTGGAAATGCACAGCTATGAAGTCCCCGTGATGTCCTGAGCAGCTTCAGTCTCTCACACAGACGTGACTCACCCGCAAAGCATCAGAATCGGCTCAATCTGTTCCTGGGGTTCCCTCCTCCAGCTGTCTCTCCATTTTTGGAACTTTTACAGGGATTGCCGGGGGACAATTCAACTCCTGGCCTTGCAAAGTGAGATGTGTTAGACATTTACATTAGGATATCATTTCCGACCAATATATTTTCTTATTCAGCGGTGTTTTAATTAAATGAATTTTCCTTTCATTTTGTCTTCTTTGGCTGATCAAGAACAACATTGAGCATCAAGATAAACATGAGAGAAAAAGGTCATCGGTAAAGAAATAATTTTATTTTTTCACTTTCTTTCCCACTGGCAAGGATTCAAGCCACCACCCACAGGCTGGTTTCAATTTGAATTTAACCAAGTGCCAGTGAAGTGCCTCCTCCTCCTCCTCCTGAAGGACTGCCTTTGCTGCTCCAGCAGGCGTCTGTGCAATGATAAGCACATCCCAAGGTGGGACACTGCTTCTGGGTGAGGCACGTGGTCCCAGGTGGGCACCCTGGAGCCGCAGCAGCAAACCTTGACTCTTGCTATATTTTGCTCCATTATGCGATGCAATAGTGACACATATTACCGGGGAGTAATTGTCTAAATACCCACAGAAGCATTGATTTTCAATATTCAGAAGTACATCTCCTCTCCATCTCTCTCCGAGGGAGAGCAAAGAGCAATGCCTCCTGCGAGAGCAAAGAGAGTGGCTAAATCCACTCCTACTGCAATTAGCTCTTCTCCTCCTGTTAGCCCTTTCTCAGCACGCACTGCTGTGCCCAGCCTGTCCTGCTCCCCTAATTTCTGCTCTGCCATCCAGTTTCTTTTCTGCAGGACTGCCTCCCAGCAGTGTCCTTAAGAACAGCTCTCTAGGCAGGTGTGGCTCCTCGACAGCATTAGGTTACAATAAGCTTTTCATAGCTAATAAATGGAGAGGGTTTTCTTTTCTTTCCCTGCCCCCCCACCTTCTGAAAGCCTTTTCCTGCAGCATCCTGTTGTTCCCTTCCTCCTGAGTTTACGTCTCAGTGACTGTAATAAATTGCAATGGAAATATTGCTCCGTGTTTCCAGGAACTAATCAAGCGTGATTGTGTGGCAGCAAAAAGCCACAGCAGCTGCTCGGAGGAGTAAATCCCGAGGGAGGGCTGAGCCGTCCTGCCCAGAGCTGGCCGGTGCCCACGCCTGGCCCTGCCCGGCCAGGAGAGCAGGATGGATGGAGGGGGAACGCTGGTTCCCCCGGCCTCCATCCTTCCCACACTGGTGGGGACTGACTAAACCCAGCATTTTAAGCCTTAGATATTGAGGAAAAGGCTTCCTCTCGTTTCACCCAGTTTTTACCCATTTATTTGTTGGAGCTGGTTGCAGTCCAGGCTTGGCGTACGCAGGAGAAGTCGTCCCACGGAGAGCCTCCCAGCAGAGTTTGCGACCAGGGAGCTGCAAACATCAGCACCAAAATGAAACGACTTGGCGAGTTGTGTGCATCAATGTCAATCATGTTTCCCTTTGGTGCTTCTCTCCCTGCAGGGAAGCACAATCGATCACGTGCATTTTCTGAGCGCAGTCCCGTGCTGCCTGGCCTTGGAGGCAGAAGACGAAGCCCGAGCATCCCTTTTCTGCAGCTGGTGTGAGCCAGCAAATCCAGCCACGCCTGATCCGACCCAAGGTCCCCTACAGCTTGAAAAGAGGCTTTAAAACGTCCTGGGGAAGCAGCAGTGATTCAGAGCTTGCCGTGCCTAAATCCGGGGTCATGCATTATGTATTTCTCACCAGAGTTTGCATGAGATCAATGAGATGGCATCCATCAACAGCCTGCTCTTTGATGAGCGCAGGCGGAGAAGCCTGAGCGCAATGGCAATGGCAGGGCGCAGCCTGAAGGCAGAGGGAGAGGAGGAAGAGGAGGAGGAAGACCTACCCCAAAGCTCCGGGCCACCACCACTGCCAATTCGTCTCAGCCTGCACGTGGTGATACTTCCCTGGGTTAAGCTGCCTCCCTGCAACTTGTTCTTCGCTCTTATTTATGCGCTCTTCCCTATACGCTCTTATTTATACACACAAATAAAAGCTAGGCAGCGACCCACCGCTTTGTGAAAAATCCCATCATGCCCATTTTAACTGATTTTGTGCGTGCTAAGTAATTTTCAGAAGATAGGCTTAGGACTGCTTCACATCTCTCTTTTTGAGAAATACAGCGCTTTCCTGGACCACAGCAAATTGTCTTCCCTCCAGCTTCCCCTTTGCCACGGGGAATGAATTTCAGAGCTTTTTTTTCAGCTCATTATTCTAAGCATTTCCCGTTAGGTGTCTGATTAGCGTTTCACAGGCTGTGTTGTGCTATAATATCTGCTTCTGACGTGGGCTGCGGCAGCCAGAAGAGAAATCCGTCGCATTTTAGATTGAGATAACAGTTTAATCTGATCTGCACTTGGGAAAGAAAAATCTGCCAGGGAAAGTCCAGGTCCCTGAAGGCAGTGTATGAGACAGAAGCGCTGCTGGCTCCCATACTCATCCCTGCAGAGGTGACCTGTTCTCAAAAGAAAGCAATGGGAGGTCTTACTTGATGGCCATTTTTCAAGCTATCTTTAAGCCTGTGATAAGCCCCCTGAGCAGGCTCTGTGACATGAAAGAAGAGAGAAATTGAAGCTTTCCCTGGCTTTATGGAGGGCTTGATGTTTAACAGAGAAACCTCTGGGCATTTGCAAATGCTGCAGGAGAAGCAGCAGAAGTGGGTTGTCCTCGAGAGGAAAATCAGCCCATGGTCTGGAAGACCATGCATTGAAACAGGACAAGGACCCCTGCCTGGCTTGGGGAAGGACTCTCCCCCCACGTGCCACACCAACACCTCACTCTCTGCTTGTCTTAAGTGCTACGCAGCGATGACAGCCTTGAAACCTCAAAGTTGGATTTAATTTTAAGGTGAGGTTAGCCAAGAGCAGCAAAAAGATCTATTCATGTTCATAGTCAAAAGTTTTCAAATGTATTCCTTTCTTTTTTCCTCTTTTTTTTTCCTTTTTCCTACTGGCTGTAGTTATATAGAAAAACTAAACAAAACAAAAAAAAAAGCAAAGTTTCTGATTAATCATTTCTTATGTTTGAAGAAGAAACACGTTGCTTTTGAGTTCTTCTGAAAACAGAGTCTTTCCATGCTCGGCAAACAGAGTTACCCAGCAACAAGGTAAGGAAAAAAATAAAGGGAATGGGAGATGAAGAGGGAGAGGAGCAGAGACTGTTTTCTCCCTGATGTCCTTGGCGCGCTCTGCCTGCAGATGCAAGGCTGGGTGGCCTGAACTGCTGTATCTGCTGAGCCATCAGCTGCTGCCTGGCTGGCCCCTGTCCTCCTCCTCAAGACTTCGGTTGGAGGCTGGTTTGCAACGAGCCCACTCTTTGGCAAGGCATGGGGACAGTCCCTGGCCACCCATGGATGCTCCTTGCTCCATGGAAGGGCACCTGCTCTGAGAAACCCAGTACTGGGCATTGCTCAGACCCCCCAGAGCATCGTTTGCTTGTTCCAGCCAGCTTAGCAAGGGGCTTTACCTCCAGGTACCCCCTGGCTCTTTAAAGAGTCATCAAAATCTGGCTTTGAAATGCCACATGATGGAATAGCTTGCCTGGAGTTGTGGTGGAGCATCTGAGAGTCAATTATACTCCCTGCATAAAAACATTAGAGCATTCTGTCCTTAATCTTTTTTATGGCTTTGCCTGCTAGATTTAAGAGACCTGTGTAAAACAAGCCCTTAAATAAATAGACCTGGAAGTATAATCTCCTCACATGCATTCTTACAAAATTGTGTTCAAACCATCTCAATCTTCAAACAAACTAAATGGATTGAGACCATTAGGTTTCTCCCTGTAAAGTGGCTTTTAGAGATGACCCTTCTCTGAGCTCTCACGGTTTTCCTACCTGTGCTTTTAGATGTGTAGGCAAGTCAGTAAGTGCCAATACCAACCCATATCTCCGCTTAGCTTTTTCCTTTTTATTCGTCCAAGGATCTCATCAGTCCATTTGTGCACAGCATTACACTCCTCATGAGCACTCATAATTCCTCTGCGTCCTGACAGTGTCTTCATCCACAACTGCACAGCACTTTGGAAGAATTACACTGTATTTTCTACCTGGCTGATCATCACAGTCCTCGATCATTAATAAAAGCCTGCATGATCAATGCCCCATTGAATCACGAGTATGATATTTTTAGAGGGATAACCCTCTAAGAGAGGTTTTGGAGCTAACCTACTCTACCCCAGGTACCAGCTAGAAGCTGTGAGCTGCTTATTTCTGACCAGGACAAAATGCTGCTTCCACCCTTTGAGTGTTTTTCACATTAGAGAAGTTGTAGCCGAGCCACAGTTGGAAGAGAGGTCGGGCACATGATTTATGATATAAGTATAGTTCATTGTAACTCCAGCTGGCAACTTCATAAGCCAGACATAACTCATCTTTCCATCTTGTGACTGCTGGGACCGCTATTTAAAGAGGAAGAGATTGTACCAAGAGAAAACAAATGGAAGTGTACAAGGAAAAACCCACGTAAGGCACTCTGCCAGTTCAGGAGGGGCAGTAGAAAGGCAGCACAGAGACGTGGGGATGGTGGGAAGCACTGCATTTCCTTTGGGCCTGTTCCTGGAGAAGCTTTACTCTGAATTTCTTTGTGTTGCATTCATTGGTCCTCTCAATAACCCCCCTGTTTGGTAGTTGCAGACAGCAGTGTCATCCCTCAAGGCTTCTTTTCTCAGCAGACCCAGTGTTCTTGGTCTTCTCTTGTCTGTCCTGTGCTCTGTCCACCTCAATGTCTTGATGGCGTCAACTGGATTCACTCCAGTATATCCACAGCCTTCTTGTGCTGCTTGTTTTTCATGTGTGCCCAGGGCAGAAAGGGTTGTTTTCCTCCTTTCTGAGCCTTACAGCCATGTGGCCAGGCCTGGTTGAGAGATGAAAGGCTTTCATGTGAGCCTGCCTGCGACTGCTGCTCCTTAGATATTGTTGTGCCTCCTTGTATTTGAGCCAATATCAATATTCATCCAAACCCAAGGAAAGGAAAATCATTACAGTGCACCAGTTCCTCTTCTCTTTTACTTAGTGAAGAAAAAATTGTGCTGGCAACAGATCTGGAAGCAGTGTATCATGTACTTTCAGGCAGAGACACCAGCTAAGTCCTTCCCAGGACGAGAACAGCCCTGACTATCCCAAGGCAGATGGCCAAACAAAAGGCCTCCTCGCTCTGCAGGGGTAGGGTTTGTAGAGTCCCCTTGGTAGGATCGTGGTAGGGACAGGATAGAAACACAGGCTGCTCGGTCACCAACCTGTCTGGACCATGCTCCCTGGCTGACTGCCCAGCGCTATGGCTGGCTGCACAAGGATGCCAGGGAGCAACCTGGATCAGATGCTCTGGAAACAGTCTTGATGCAGAGCATGTAGCTTCGTCACAAATGGTCTTTGAGCAGGAACTGAAGCCACCACAGCTCCTCTCCCCAGCTGCCCTATCCCAGGCTCTGTCCCTTGCATTTATTTTCTTGCTGGTCCCCCCTAACTGTTTCTTTCTCCTTTTCCCTCTCAAAGGACAGGTAACACCCCTCCCTCATGTTTCCCTGATTCTTTTCCTCCCCCTCAGCCACCTTCCCGAGACCCATCACTCTCAGAGCACTCTTGGTCAGATGATCAGGTACTCACCAGTGCTGCCTGACACAGCATCTCATCTCCAACCACTTTCAGCATCTGTGCATCTCCTCCTCTTCCCAGCTTGCCTAATGGCCTGAAAGGAAAGGGAAATTATCTTTTCAGTCCCATGGAGCAGACGAGGCATTTGTATGTAGGCCTATATGCAACTCAAAAGTCATCATTAGCCTAATTCATTAAGCCATTAATGATGCTAAAGCATGCAAAGTACATTAAAAACCTTTTCTTAAGTGGTAAATTCATCCTGTGGCTTTTAGGGTCAGTGCAAATTGATATGCATGGCATTAGTGCCGCTACAGGATTTAAGAGCTCTTGCAGAGCATTGGCCGGTGCTGCCCTCTCCTCTCTGTAGCAAGGCACAGGAACCTCCGACCTGCAAAACTGCCAGAATTGCTCTGAACTTCTACAGCAATCTGCCCTCCAAGGCATGCCTGGCCAAAGAGATTTATTTTTCCCTTTCTGTAGGTGACAGCAGTTAGATGTAATTTATGGTGCCAGGCCAGCACACAGAAACACAGGAATCATCACCTGCAGCATGAATCCAGCTGAAGGTGTCCCAAGGGTCACAGAGTCCTCACACCTGCCCTGGACACATGTTCAGGTGGGCATAGGGACTCAGGACAGAGGTTGGGATGCCCATGGTGAGAGGAGCACCACACGGAACAGGCACAGGTGGGAGGTGGCTGCAGGATGCCCATATTCCCCTGGGAAGTGGCAGGCTTGGACTGGAGCCCAGCAGGCAGGAAGATGTTTTCCAGAGGGCTACAGTTTGGGAGCAGTTCATGGGCTGCACATCTCTCCATATGTATTTGGTGGTGTTTCTTCTGGACAAAGCCATTTGTCTTCTCCTGAGAGACTTCTGTTGTTTCACTGGACTTGAGATGGCAGTTACCTTTGGGTCTGTGAGTTTTTCTGGAGAAAGAAGATTGCCATCTTTTAAGAACCTGAAGGGCTACCTCAGGCTTTCAAATTACTGCCCAGCTGAGCAGAGGTGCTGAGCAAAACCCCATCTCCGTCATCTGAGAAAATCCAACCACATCCTGTAGCTTTACTGTTGGCATAGCACGGAGTGTGAAGGCATGGAGGGAGGAGACAGCAGGTCTTTATGTAGGTGAACTTTAAGGGTTCCTCTGAAGTCCTAAATAACTTGGTGCTCTTCAATGCTTATTCTTTTTCCTGATGTTTGAAGTCACACAGATCCATCCACCTCAGTAAATAAATATGTGCATATCAGGGGAGCCATCTGGCAGAAAACCTAAGAATTAACTTTTATGGGAATAGTAAATATATCATGCCGAACTTCCTTTGGTGTCCTCTGTCACAGGGACCTGTAACAGGCTCTCTGGTGAGATGCTGAGATATTGAGGGACCTCGTCCCATTTTCTCACCTCCAGGATTTGAAAGGGACATCACATGACAACTTTTATTCTGCTTGAGAACTTCAACTTAGTAAGTCTTCAGCACACAGGGATGAAGCACGGGGCTGCCAGGCTGCCACAGGATTCAGTGTTCACTGTTGCTGCCTTTGCCTCATCCCAGGGCACTCATTTAGAGCAAGCAATGGGTGGCAAGAGAAGAATTTAGCCTCTGCCGCTCGTTCCACCCTCAGGTGATGCTGAGATCATTTCTGTATTTCATGATCTCTCCTCACCCCTGGGAGCAGTGACCCTCCACTTCAGGCAGAGCATCACCCTTTCCTGGAGGCTCAAGCTTTGTGCATGGTGCTGGCCAGTCAATATCAGCCAGCTCCAAACCTGGTCCCCAGCTCACAAAGCAAGTGCCATCTCGGCCAGGCCTCTGCAGCTTCTCCCAGCACGAGATAAAAGTGGTTTATTGCACAGAGCTAACAATGTGATTTGCTAACACATTACCCAGGGGTGGCACAACCCGTACTGGTTAAAGGGGAACGTTAAAACTGTCACTTCAGCAGGAGACGTTAGAATGTGCTAAATGGGTCACGCCGTTAAAACAAATATTCCCAACCTAAATTTATAAAGTAGTGTAAAGGGACAGATATCTGAATGCTGCAGCATCCCAAGCCTCTCTCTAGCTGGCAGCCATGGCATAGCTCAGGTGCCAGTGCATGGCCAAGGCTCCTTTTGTGTAAACCTAGAAATTCCCGTGCAAGACGACAAACTTGGAGTCCTCAACACAGGAAGGACATGGACCTGTTGGAAGGAGTCCAGCAGAGGGCTGCAAAGATGCTCAGAGGGCTGGAGCACCTCCCCTATGAGGACGGGCTGAGAGAACTGGGGTTGTTCAGCCTGGAGAAGAGAAGGCTCTGGAGAGATCTTATAGCAGCCTTCCAATATCTGAAGGGAGCTACAGGGGAGCCAGAGAGGGACTCTTTGTCAGGGAGTGTAGTGACAGGACAAGGGGTAATGGTTTTAAATTGGAAGAGAGAAGATTTAGATTAGATATCGGGAAAAAATTCTTTACTGTGAGGGTGGTGAGGCACTGGAACAGGATGCCCAAGGAAGGTATGGATACTCCCATCCCTGGAAGTGTTCAAGGCCAGGCTGGATGGGACTTTGAGCAACCTGCTCTAGTGGGAGGTGTCCCTGTCCATGGCAGGGGGGTTGGAACTCGATGATCTTTAAGGTCCCTTCCAACTCTAACCATTCTGTGATTCTATGAAACACACCAGCAAGGGACAGGGTGGACACAGCCCCTTACTGCAGCCCACAGGGGAGGCTGGAGGGGTCTGACAGCAGCAAAGGGTGAAAGCAGCAGTGAGCTTTTACAGGGCGACGCTTGGCCAGGGCATGTGGGCACCAAGCAGAAGGGCAGGGACTGAGCTGCCTGAGGGCAGGATGGAAAGCAGGGCTACAAAGCCTCCACACAGGTCTGGAAATACACGATGGCAACCTATACAAAGTGCCTGCCCTGACACCTTAGGATTAGGGAGCACAAAGGTGTGCTTAGATCTCAGAGTGCATGTTACCCTGCTCTGTGCAGAGGAACAAGCATCTGATTTTCTCAGGCAGAAGCCCACACAGGCAGCTGCCACTGCTGCTGGCCAGAGAACAGCTCGGTTACAGGACAGATTTACTGCTGATGCACCATTACCTGCCCCAAGCTTTGATTCCAGACCCTTAATCTGTGACCCTTGTAGCAATTCCCATCACACTTCAGGGCTAAAACGGCTATGGAGGGTGCACCAAGGTGGCACCAGCCTGTAGGCTTGGCAGGACTGTGTGCTTCTCTGCCAGGCAAAGCAGCTGAAAGAGCAGAGGAAGAGCAACGGCCTGTCCTCAGACTGGCCCCAAGCAGAGAAACACTACGCAGGGTGGGAAGATGGTGTTCCCCAGAGGTCCTCAGTGGTGGCCAAATAAGCCCGTTTAGTTCCTAGTCAGCTGCAGTCCCTGACATGGCACCTCCAGGAATGCTGGTGCCACCTACCCAATGCTGAGTTGATAAGCATGGCCAGGGCTGAAGGGGCACAGGGGCAGGGAGAACATCGTGGGTCTGGTGATCCTCTTGCAAGAACACGGCAGCAGAGGTGCGTGGAGGCGAGGGTTGTTTTGATGCACTGCACGTCCCTGCCGTAGCTGAGAGATGCTCTGTGAGACAGGGGATGTCTTTGTCTGCATCTTGAAAAAGGCCCGAAGGAGTCTGCTAGCAAAAGGGAGAGCTTCCTATCAACTCTGCCCACAACATTTTGCAGGGAACTGGGCTTGCCGAAATGACCTTGTTTTCACCAAACACAGATGTGGGGAGGGGCTGTCAGTGTTCCCAAAATTTCCTTTTCTCCTTCAGCTATTCCTCAGCGTTATTCTCAGCTGGCCACTTCCGTGGGAAATAAAACGTTTGAACCAGATATCAGACATCTGTGCATCTCGCTGGTAGGAGAGCAGGGACCCAGCCCGGAGCTCCTGTGAGCCGTGACTCACCCTCTCCTCCTGGCTGCGTGGAGCCCACGGCGTGGGGAGAGGTGAGCCTTTTCATCCCTCCTGTGTCAGCTCAGCCCAACCCTTACACTAAGCCCTCGCTGCCCGTCTGTTCAGAAGAGCACAGAGAGCTGCTGACCACGACCGGAGCTTCGCTCGGTAATTGGGTGGGAACGATACAGCACAAACGAATCCTGCTGTTCCTCTGGATGGGTAATGAGATCAAGGATCCCCCAAGGGTCTCTCAGCCTTCCTGCTTACACGCCCCACCCCTGGCATCTGAGCTGTGCTCTGCTATCCGCTCCAGCTGCCTGCTTTGATTAGATTAAAAAGAAAAAAGAAGCTGCCTTGTGTCCTGGCTGCTGTGGATGCAGGAGCTTTTGGGTGCAGGAGTGGTGTCTTCCTCTGAAGCCAAGGGGTTTGCCTAACTGACTGCCCTGGGGATAACTGGGAACCAGTCTGACTTCTAGCTCCTCCAGTCCCTGGGCGCCAGCAAGGTTTGTGCTTTCTGACCACGGTGAAGGAGAAACTTTGAGCGCTGGATGGCTCTGCAACATCAAGGGACCTAGGGACGTTGCTTGCAGCATTCACAAGCTGCTACCAGATGGCACAGCTGAACTTGCACATCTCCATCTTCTTCTCCCCTTCATTTTCCTGCATTACAGCTCTATTTGATCTTTTCTTCCTTGGTTGTGCTGAAAACCATGTAATGAAAATGCCTCCTGTGCTATGAGTAGGAGCACAGCAAAATGCACGCAGCAGTTTGTGTCTTGCAGTAACTATTTCGGGCTCTCTGCAAATCCTAGCAGCTGTCTCCAATTCAATTACACGTATTTTCCATTCTGAAAACATTGGTTCCAAAGCAAGAAGCATTATTTTTGCTAATACAGAAGGTCAGGGGATGGGGAAGAATTTCCATTTTTGACGGAAGAGCGAAAAAATATATTCAACGTTGCCATGAACTCCAAAGCTCTAAAATAATGCGATAGCAAGCCAAGTGAATATACTGCCTCTTAATATAATATAAAGCAATCAACAGCAACAGAAAAGTATCTTAAAACTAGATATTGATTTCCTGTCCAATAAGATACATCTCAGCCATTTCCCAACCTCGCTGAAGTCGCAGTCGTGGGGCTGGAGTCCCACGCTCAGGCTGGCACAGGCAAGGAGAACCCTGTCAGCAAGACCCAGAGCCGCCCCGTCACCTTCCAGAGAGATTAGATCAGAATCAAACGGGAAAAATGAGGTGAGGTTTGTTTTAAAAGCATCAGAAGCAGAAGTCCCATACCAACAGCAACAGCCTGGAAACATTATTTTAAATTAGGAGCCATTGTCTAGCACAGTCCCCAGCTGCTTTCTCATCCGTAGTCCCCTTATCTCTCAGGTCTGTAACAGAAGCATCTCCGCACACCTGTCTGCCACAGAGTACTGGAAACGCTGCAAATATAATTCCTTTGGCCAAATCTCCTTTACCTGTACAAATCCCAGGCCTGCAAGCAGGCAGCTTGCTGCAGGGCAGCAGCCCAACTCGCGCAGAGATGCTCGTGTAACCAGTGAACACCATCAGCTGCGCAGCAGAGTCACAGGCAACACACCAACCAGGACAGAGCACCACCATCCAAAACCAAAACTAGTTCTGCTGCTGCCTATAATCATCCATGACAGGTTTATTTTCAATTAATCGCTTAGAAACTTTTCAAAGCCTTGTAGATGTTTATTATGCACCATAGCCTGTGAAACCGAGCCCCACCGTGTAAGTTCGCACCACTGAAAAGGGCAAGGAGGCCCAATGTACAGGGATTATCCTGGTCTTCCAGACCTCACCAGCACTTGGGGTCATGCTGGTACACGCACCAGGATGCTTCATGCAGAGGAGTTCAGGACTGCATCCCTGCCCAAGCAGGGCACAGAGCCGTTCCCAAGCCATTTATTGTCATACCAGTAACAAAAGAACTATTTATTTTGGTTGCTATTTTGGGAAATCAGGAGAGGGCTAATGGACCAAGAGAAAATGCAAAGGGGCTCTTGTCTGCTGCCCATCACTTTCTTATTCCTGACCAAACCATCCACTTCTGCCTGCTCAGGGTTCCTTCAGGCACATGTGAGTGCGTTGCAAGTGCTGGAAACATCCAGGGCTGAACAGCAAACAGAGCATTTTGACTGCTTTTATAATGGTCTGCTTTTCCTGGGATTTGCTATCAAGACCATTAAGCAAGGGAAGAACTGGGATCCACTGTGCTGCCCACCTGTCCCTCCCACCCATGGGAATGCCTGCCCTTGCCACAGATTTGCAGGCAAATCAGCAGGGATCTTTCTCCAGGCAGAGGGAGAATTTACTTAATTAGCATAATTAAAAACAAGGATCTCCCTTATGCCATATCAGCCCATTGATCAGAAAAGAGTTTCTAGCAGATAATCTGTGGGTTGTGGGCACGCTAAAGCCAGGAGGGAACAGACTTTACCAGCTTTGCCCTTTGTAGCCTTTGAAATGTTATACTAAGTCACTAAATATGGGTAAAGTTGAGCACTCATTGGGTAGGAGGACCTAGGTGCATAAAACCTGGATTCCATAAAGCAGAACATCATCAAGATATCTCAGAAGAGCAGGGTACATTGGAGGGAAGGGTGAGATTTTGCTTTTTTTATTTTTTAATCTTACCCAAGGGCATTAAACCATGGGTTGGGGGTGATGTAGCACACTCAAAACACATTCCCGTGGAAAGATGTACTGTATCTCGCCTTATGCAGCTCTCAGTTTGGTAGCAGAAATTTGTATATACTCATGTAAGTCAACACGTAACAGCTAAATACAGTCATCATGTTGTTATTATCTTGTTAACAAACAACCTGTGCTACCCTTGCTCTGTATGACAAGGCTCTCTAAAACCCCCACGGCATTACTCTGTCACTGCAGGTCACTGGTAAGACAAAACAACAAGGAAAAAAAAAAAAAAGTCAGTGGAGGTTTTTCACGGGCTGGCCCTGCAGTAAGAGAAAGGCAGAGCCCAGGCTGTGCCCCCTCAAATGGTGAAGACCTTGATCTTGCACTGCACCAGGGGGGTTTCTGCTCCCTGAGTGGTACCTGCAGTGAGTGCCCCCCCGGGACCTCGGCCAGACCTGAACCTCTCTGCTAGCCCCGAGGGAGAACGGAGCTCTTCACCTCTCCCCTGATCCTGGAGGCAAATTACTCAGGCTTCAGAGGCTGCCTGGAGAACTTTATTTTTAGAGGATCCTCTGAATTATGCATGAAACATAGGGAGAGAAGGTGGCATTTTATAGGAGATGGTAGCACGGGGCTGAATCAGCCCCTTCCTACCACGAGCGCTAGGGATCCCCTGCAGCAAGCACGGGACTGCTCCGGCAGGAGCTGGAAGGAGAGGGTTGCTGCAGGTAGGCCCTCCAAACCCATGCTAGCCCCAAAGCCAGCCCCAAGCTCAGCTTAAAGCACAGAGGAGCTTAGAGGGGAGCTATAAAGGATCACTGGCTTGGGACCCAAGTGCTCAAGATTCCCCTTGCCCAGTGGCCACCAGCCCCTACAGCGCAGGGGTAGTCCTGAGAAACACGGCACTTGGATCCCACTCATCTGAGCAAGGTGCCTCCAGGCAGAAATCTGTGCCAAGGAGCAGCCTAAAGAAGCATCACTTGAAGCAGTGCCGTGTAGGAAAGCCCATCTCACCTGGGTTCCTCTGGGAACCCCCTCACTAGGGCACCTGCACAGCTGGATGGAGAGGTCAACTCCCAGCAGCTGCCAGAGATGGATCTGGCTGCTGCCCACCTGCACACCCACCCACCTGCAGGGTGGTCTCCAGTAATTGCCACACAGGCTGCAGGGATGGGGCAGAGGTGGAGATACAAGGGGGAGGCCACAGCTGGGAGGTACAGAAAAGCTCTTTCTCATCTGCTCTCCCAGGGAAACAGCCAAGCAAATGAGTTTGCTACAACAAGATAGAGGTAGTTTTGGGGAGTTTTTTTCCCCCTCCCAGCTACACTATTAAGAAAAGTTCATCCCTGCTCGTATGCTTTCTTTAGTCCTCCTTTCCCTGAGGTCTCCAAGAAGTGACTCTTGGATTCACACAGTGATCTGGGCTCTGACAGCAGCAAGGAGTTGTGGAGCAGCTGATGCAGCTCAGGTCAGATGGGAGCATCCACAGGGTAGAATTGACTCTTCCCAAGGTGTGGCATCAAACCCACAGAGTTTAATTTCAGATCTTCAGACAAACCCTTCCCATCTCCCCCAGCAGAGCTAGAGGTAAGGTCTCAGCCGTGCTGTGACAGCTGGCTCTGAGCAGGGGGAGCAAAGAGAGGTGGGCCAGAGACAACCCAAGTGTCCAAGGGACTGGACAGGGATGGTGGTGGAATAAGTAAACAGGTTGCTAGGAGACACCAAACCTGGGATCAATAATTCATGAGCTCTCTGCAACGAAGTGAATAATTTAGGGGTGTGGGAGGCAGGGGGAGAAGCAGGGCAGAGGCTTTAAAGACCCCCACGCCCCCAGCCCATGGCTCGGGGCAGGGCGCCTGGCACCCAAAGAGCCAGGATGAGGCTGGGGGTGCCCCCCAAACTAAACCAGGCACACCCCCTCTCAGCATGAAGCCTAGCAACCCCAGTCCCCTGTCTGTGCATCATGCCAAAACAGCACCCAGCCTCACATGGATGAGGAGAAAAAACTGGAGCTTCTCTGGGTCTGGAAGGAACATCCAAGACACAAGCACAGCCTGGCATCAGAGGACCCCAAACAAGGCTCAGGAAACATGGTCATCTGTTTAGATGGTGTTTGCCATTTCAGACTCACCTAGATGTTTGTACATTTGGCAGTGTTTTTCCTTCCCCAAAATATTATGGTTTCTAAGTCATAATGTTAAATAGAAACAATCCCGAAAGGCTTCAGTGATCCGTTAGAAATGTTTCATTTAGAAATCAAGTTAAATTGAAATGAGAATGGTAAGTACTGCAGAACAAAGCCAAAGTGTTTTCTTTTAAGCTGAATCCAGTGCTTTATTCAATGTGAAATAAGGATTTTTTTTTAAAAAAAACTCTGGTCACTGAACCAGTAAGAAAAAAATCAATTTTTTTTTTTTTTTTCAGAATGCTGCTCGAAATGCATCTCTTCAAATGAGTTTAGGGAGGTAACTTGGCTGATAATAAGTACACAAGCATGTTTGGATGCTTCCTTGAATACAGTTCAACCCAGCCTGACATCCAGTTTTCCCCCCACCTGTGCAAATAGCCACAATCGTGCTGGCTCGTGTCAGCTTCCTGGTACATCCCTCCCCACTTTGGAAGTCACGCAGCCCACTGGAGAACAGACCAGCTTCTTTTCCCTGGGAAAGCAAAGATGCCATCTGGGGTCTCAGCACTACATGCAGAAGCACAGAGGGAGCCGAAGTTAGGAGGGGAGAAAAATATTCCCCCCACCCCGGTTTAAGAAAGCCTGGTACGTTGAGTCTGCTGGGAAGATCTCCGATAGCTCCGTGAAACCCAGTATTCATTAGCATTCAAGAGAAAGAGCATTGTTTGGAACTGTCTCAGCTCCTCACAAGCCAGAAACACAATTGGAAGAACACAACCAGAGTCTGATTTGCTCTGAAATGAAATGGGCTTTGGACAGGGACTGGTTCCAAAATTGCCTGGTACTACCCAAGCAGTAAAAGCTGAACGAGTGAGCTGTTCACTCAAAAATGAAGAGAGAGTTTTTATTTTTTTTTTTTTTTTTTTTTTGCCCCCACAGATACACCACTTTGCCACGAGCAAAGACTTTGAGCAAGGAGGGTTAAATGCCATTTCTAGACCAAGTTACATCCTAACGTCACACCTGGGACCCCTGTTGAGAGGAAGGCTCTCCGTACCCCCTGCTCCGAGCTGGGCAGTGGGGGTGCCAAGCACCCTGCGGGAAGTGCTCTGGGAAATAGCTGAAATGGAGAGAAATTAATTACTCAGAGCCAACACACCAGTGACCTGAGGGTTCGGTAACAGAGAAACCAATTCTTCTCTGGCTGCAATATTATATCCCTTTGCTACGGGCTTTATAAAGTGTTGGGCCCCGAAGAGCTGACCTTTTCCTCTGCACATATTTTTGGGGATAGAACTGTAAGAAGCTCCTTGCAGGAGACTGAGCGTAAATTAAACAAAATAAGTACTGATGTGCTTTTGGATCCAAGAAGACTGGGAAATGCTGTGGCAATAACTCCAATTTGGGCAGCTGAGGGGAGGGAGAGAGCTCAGCACGAGGACCAGACCACACATCCATCTCCTCCAGCCCCCCCATCCACTGCTGCTGGCACAGGAGCTTGTGAGCATCACTGAGCTGTCAGAGGTCTTCAAACAGGGAAATAGATCAGCTCACAGTTTTTAAAAGGACAAAGCTCAGCTGATCTCAACATCCCTTTCTTGCACACACTGTGCAGTTGTAAGACATAGTCACATTACAATGATCTACAGGATCTTTTGTTGGAGCCTTGCCACATTCTGGCCGGGTTCCCGGAGGAACTTGCATGCTCTGCAGAGGCAAAGGCTTCGATGTTCCGTGGCCACATCTCCCTCTGCCCATTAGACCCCATATTCCTCCTCCCAAGATGCACGCATCGCCATGCTGCAAGTAGACATCCCTTTTTGGTGTCGTATCTTGTGCTGCCAAAGCAGTGCTCCGCAGCACATTCAACGGCAAGCGGTGGTGGTTTTACTTTCACAACAATAATTACTCCACAAGGCGCTTGTCAGTTATTGTGCTCCATGGTAATCAAAACCTCCACTTTGAAAATACAGGGCGTATTCCCGTCTGTTTCTGCTCTGCTCTGTGTGGGAAGATCACTCATTCATGTCTCTGTCTTGAAGCCAAGTCATGACAGATGGGTGGGTTGGAGTGAAATTCAGGACTCAGTGACTCATGAAATTGCTCCGGTGGCTCAGGGGAGTTTCATTCTCCCTCTCAGCACCCAAAATTGTGGCCTGGCTGCTGTTCCCCGTGCAGCATCCCATCTCCTCAGGAGGTGTGGTTATCTCTCTTCTAGCTTTGGGGCCAGGCACCCTGCTGCATTGTACCCCTACAGCACCTCCTGAGCAGGGCTGGGGGCTGCAGGGGAGCACATCCATCTCGCCCTGACAGTAAGGAATGGGAAGGCATTGCTGGTGATTCATCCCCATTAGGGGAACGCAAGCAATTCTCACCTGTCTAACACCACGGCTGGCTTCATTAACTCCCAGCTCCCTCCGTCACTGGATCGATCATACGATAAAGCTGCACGTCAGCACTTGGCAGTCTCCTGGCCTTGACCCCAGCAAGCTCCCACGCAGATGGCCTGACAGTGCCAGCTGAGCTCAACCACCCAAGCCATGCCCTGGAGACATTTCTCCCAATAGTCCCAGCTTGGGGGAGGTCCAAAGGGTCTGATGCAGGGTGCTGTGATGGTCTCTGTGACATGCCAGCATAGCACAGGCAGCTGTACTGCAGCTTGCAAGTGGCAGGTCCTGGGATCTGCTGATAGAATTGGAAGGAAGCTCTGCACCATACTGGCAGGCAGTGACACAACCCCAAGGGTCTGCACGGAGCCACATGACCATTTTGGCACAAGCAGACATCACCCTCCATCCCCAAGATGGTGTATGCAGCATGCATGACTGTAGCCCAACAGGTACATCACTGTCTGCTCCAGCTTCTTACAGCCCTGGAGATGTTTCTGTGAGCTATTTCCAACAAGGAGTGTGTCCCATGGAACCAGCTTTTCCAGCCTCTGATCTTGGGGCTGAGAGTTTTAAAAACTCAACTTTCCTGAAATCCATGGCTACTGCTATGGTCTATCTCAGTGTTCATTGGGTGTTGGCTACCAGGATGGGGATAGAAGATATTTTCTGATCAGCTAAACTTTCAGAAACTTTGGCTGAGAGATGTGTATACAAAAGGCCAAGCTCATTTTTTTCATGCTGGAAAGTTGTTCCCAGAAGCACTGCAGAATGTGCCACCTAGACCTGGTACACCAGGGACTGCAGCAGGCATGTGGTGCCTTGGGAAGTGACACAACACATGACCTAGGTGACAAGTTTCAGCCTGAGAAGTGGTTTGCCTGAAGGGCAGAGGATGCTGAGCAGAGCATAGCAGGATGGAGCAGGCAGAGGTGACACACATCTCAGCTTCGGGAGCACGTAGCAGCTCAGGAGCAGCACCATGACCGAGGGATACAACACCTTCTCCCTCTCTCCAGGGTGGTACCACAGGCAGGGACAGCAGGCTGTCCCCAGGAGGGGGACTCAGCACCAGCACCCTGCTTCTGACCCACAAGAGCTGTGCCCAGCACAAGGAAGCCCAATGAGCCCCAACAGCCATCTGGGCCAGTGCCAGGCAAGAGGCATTGAGTGCAGCAGCAACGTCTCTGCCACGATAGCTAATGCATAATGCTGCAGTTGTCTGGCTACAGGTGCCTGAATCTAATTAGGTATTTCAGCACAACGCTCATTTTAATTAAGAAAAGCCAACTGCCTCTGCTGGGTGTGCTAGTATCTGAAATTCCCAGGCAAGTTTCCATTGCTTCCCACTTTGTAAACAGCTTGAATAAAAAGACATTTTTTTTCCCCCAGGTACTACACACAAAACAAAACCAGACAGAAGGCTCTGGGGGCAGCAGGGATGGGATATGAAATGCACATCAGGGGCTGTGCAGGGTGCCCCCCTACCCCACTGGCCAGAGGAAGGGAACACAAGGGCAATCTTTAACCAAGCTTCAGCCATGGAGGATTTCCAGCTACAAAGAGGCTATCAGGAGCCTAAACCAGACCACATCTTTATGTGACAGTAAGAAGAAGCAAGTCAGAAGCATGGGACACCAATCAAGAGCACAGTTCCCTCCTCCTTTACAGTGGATGAAGAAAAATCAAATAAATTACCAAAGCAACAATCTTAAGGACTCGGGATGGCTCAGTTTCATTAGAGGTAAGCCCTTCTAAAACATGTGATACATCTTATTTAACGTATGTACTTCCACCACATACAGAGGCCCCCTCCATCACTAGACAGTAGACTGCAAGGGACTCCAGGAGCTGCACTATGTTTTGGAGGGACTAGCAGAATTTGCTGACAGTCCCACACAGCCCTTCTCCGGGAGCCTTCCCACCTCCAGGCTCACCCAAACAGAGATCCAAGAGCCTACACTCTTTGGTTGCTCCCTCCCAGGGAGAGAAGCTGTCCCAGCAGGTTGCTTAACACACAGCACTCACCTTTTCTAGACATCACAGGGAGAAGCACAACACTATTTTTATTAGCCATAAATTCACCATCTTCTCTCCCTACAACATCACATAGGCTGGTGTGAGGACCTTGCAGCAGCTTCCAATTCTTCCTGTGAGCCTGTGCAACATTCCCAGGTCTGCTCCCACTCCTAAAAACCTTCCCATGAGCCTGGAGCTGCCTTTTATCCCTCAGCAGCCCTGCCCCAGGCTGATTGCTGTCACCTGGGCTGGCCCTGGAAGCTTCCTACCCACCACCTCCCAGTGCTGCCCAGGTGTGCTCAGCAGCCATGGTCCAGCTTCACGAGTGGGGCAGGCTCGTGTCAGGGAGGACAGCTTGCAAAGATAGGACCTGCCTTGATTTCCATCGTTCCCAACTGTGGAAAGCCACTGGGGGTGTTTGGGAGAAGTTTAATCTGACCACCCCAACCTGGCTGGCCAAGCAGCCACTGGGCTCCTGCCCTTGCTGCTCTGCAGGTGATTTCCCAGGCAGGAGGCATTTTTTCCCCTTGAGGGTTGTGCTGATTCACTCCTCCTGCAAATCTCCATCTCCCTGTGCAAGAGCGGTGGCAGCTCTGGCAGCTCAAATCTGTCAGCTTCTGGAGGAATAAATGGTCCACAACTAACAGTTTCTTCAAGAAATCAAATAAAACAACAATATATGGAAATACCACATGCTTAAAAGGAAATCATTGGGGCTGCTTAATTTGTGAATCCAACCCTACTTAACTTTTTTTAATTACCGCCATAAAGCCAGCAGTTTCAAGCACACACGCAATACTGTGAGCAGATTCAAATCTAATTAGCTGTGTTCACGTTAATTAGATTCATTGTGTATTTGACGCTCAGCTCTTCCTTCAAGTTTTATCTTGGAGCATGTGTTCATAATTAACCCAAATTTAGTGTGTAGTTAAGGCCAGTTCTGTAGGAAAGGCTCTGCTCTTGCTCTCCCCATGGACAGTCCCTCACACTTGTTCCCGTCTGGAAGGGATGTGGGGAGCTGGTTCTGCAGGGAACACGGTGGAGCCATGGCTCCTTTAACTCTCAGAGATGTGTGATTTGGAGCTCCAGAGACACCTGAAATGCACGGAAGAAAGCATCAAGCTTAATGACTCAAGCTAGCACAGCTCAGTAGCAATAACCCCAGGGGAGATGCTGGCAGCTCTGGGTGATGCACGGTGGCTGAGCACCAGGACAGACCATGGTGTCCTCTGGCTCTGGCAGCCTTGGAAAGTCTCATGCCTCCCAAGTGTCACCTCTGGCACGTGGGTCTGCTTGGTCCTGATTTGTAAACACAAACAGTAAAGCAAAGGCTGAATGCTGGTGAGAAATGTGATGTTTCATCAGCTAATTGCTGGTTTCTGATTACAAACCTCCCAGTAAAAATGTCCCAACCAGTTCTCACCAATAACACCCATGAAGGTCCTATGCTGGAGCTGCATGTTCCTGTGGAGTGGGAGACATGAGCCCTGCAGGATGCAGGGTGATGAGGGACATGGGCAGGAGCCAACACAAGGAGAGTATCTGGTGAGAAGCCATTGGGACCATGGCCAGGGGGGCTGGAGCAAGAGCGCTTGACACTGCTGGCAGCTGAGCGTCCAGGCAAGGGGGACCCAAGGCTGCCCCATGGCAGGGCAGGGGGTGGGTGCGTTCCCCAGGGCTGTCTGTGCCAGGGACGGTGGTGTCTGCGCAGGGAGGCGAGATGCAAACTGTGTTTCCGCTGCAAAAACAGGTAATCACCAGGTTTGGAGCTCAAAGGTGGGTCAAGGTCCCTTGTGCTCGATCTCCAGTGGGCTGAGACACACAGACAGGCAGAGGTGCCGTGCTGGGGACAGGCTGTCTCCATGAACTCAGAGAATGACATTGCTTTTGGGAAGGACGTCACTTGTATAAAGTCTTCTCGGCTCTATTTTAAACTAGCTCCTTTTTCCTTACCTTGATTTCACTAGCTAAATATTTGCTCTTACAGGACACTGGTAATTAGATTAATGTGTATTTCTTGCTTATCTGAGAGCAGGTTTGGTAGGCACAGAGTGTGTGCCTGCAACCTCTGAGAAGCAGCAGCGTTTCTCCAGGGCTGGCTGGGAGAGGCTTTGGAGAGGATGGAGGGGATGAAGGGGATGGAGAGGATGGAGAGGATAGAGAGGATGGAGAGGTAGCACCGGTGGTCAGGGAAGGCAGAGGTGAAGCTCCTGGCATTGCATTCCCAGCCAGGTGTTCCTGTGCATCGCTGCCCAGGGCCAGGGGAAACCTTCTGCCAAATGTCTTGGAGAAGAATTTGGGAAATTGGATTTGTCTCCTCTCCCAGAAAAGAGAAAAAAATGGTGAAATGTTCAGTTGCAAAAAACACCCCATATGTAATAATTCCTTTTTCTTTTCTAATTTGAAGCAGCAGAATTATTAGTTTCGTGAAAAGCTAAAGACAAGTGACAAACTGGTCACAACTGAAAGCCTCTCTCATTTGGGATTCAAGGAAATGGTTTATTGCATAATGGTAAATGACATTATTAATTTATTTGGTATTTCCGAGCCACCAAAAAGTCTGAAGAAGTGTTAAGTTGTGTTGACACTGACACAAAATAACCACGACAGATTATTCTTACTCTTCAGAATTGTCAGAGGAGCAAAAGAGCACAGAGTTGTTGACTTGTCCAGCTCTGCACCCAGTAAAACCAGGGTGGTGCTGAGACAGAGCCTGGTCCTGAGTACCATTGCAGGGTGGGGGTAAAGACCCTCTCTGAAAAGCAATTTTTAAGAACAGCTTTTATACAGAACAAAGCAAAAAGCACTGACTTTTAAATTATTATTTTTTAAACAGGAAAAGGGCTATGACTTTCCTTTCTTTTTAAGAAAAAAAAAATTCTTTGAAAGGACACTTTTTTTTTTTTTTTTACTATCTACAGCAATACCTTCCGGATTTCAAGCTATTTGGCTGCTGACAGATACAGGCTGTCAAAGTGAACTCCTGCCAGCTGGCACTGTGCAGGCAACCGTGGCTCACAGAGAGATGAACCGTACTGCGGGCAGCACCCAGAGCTCCAAGAGCAGGGAAGAAACCCTGAAGACACAAAGTCAACCATTTGTGAGGCAAAGATTGAAATTTCTGGCATTGCTGATATTCTGCTCCTTCTGTCCCTGTTTTAGGGGGCTGCCCTTAACTAACTGGTAGGATCTGATTCACGGATTTGACAGAGTTGGAAGGGACCTCTAGAGATCATCCAGTCCAACTCCCCTGGTAAGCAGGATTGCCCAGAGCACATCACTCAGGACTGCAACAAGGCAGGTCTTGAAAATCTCCAGAGAAGGGGACTCCACGACCCCTCTTGGCAGTCTGTTCCAGGGCTCTGTCACCCTCACTGTAAAGAAGTTTTTCCTCATATTTGAGAGGAACTTCTTATGTTCCAGATTATGCCCATTGCCCCTTGTCCTATCATTGGAAACCACTGAAAAGAGTCCGGCTCCATCCTCCTTCAACCCACCCTTTTGGAACTTGTAAACATAGATGAGGTCTCCCCTCAGTCTTCTCTTCTCGAGGCTAAAGAGCCCCAGCTCTTTGAGCCTTTCCTCATAAGGGAGGTGCTCTAATCCCTTAATCATCTTAGTTGCCCTACGCTGGACTCCCTCCAGTAGTTCCCTGAATGGGATGTCTGCAACAGGAGCCCCCCCCCCAGTACAACAGGAGCAGCCATGAAGCCACCGGGCTGGGGACTTGGGGGGACTGGCAGGTGGGAGGTCTCCTTGGGCGAGGAGCAGCACCTTACCTCCTGTGGACCCTGGGCAAGCACAGTGCTTGTGGCGGGTCCCCAGCATTTGCAGAATCCGTTGAGACCAATCAGAAAAGCCAGGAATGGATGACTCTGAAGAGCTCCCGAGACATCCGCTGGGATGGGACTGATGGAGGGTGTGGCTGCTTATGTGCCCCTACAAAACCCCACTGGGGTCACCAGCTGTAATCAGCACTGAAGTTCCAGCAGCACTAAGGATGGCATCTAATGAGCGGTGGGGGAAGCAGAGATCCAGTCTGGGCTGTGTGGTAGGAAGGGACAGTGAGGGGACCCAGCGCCGCTGGAGTCACCTCAGTCCCCGCTCGGTGCTGTGCTCTGCGCTGCCTTGTGGGCTGAATCGTCCTGATCCTCAGCCCTTCACCCATCCAGCCACTGAGGCACGGCTCGCTGCTTCCTGCACCCCTGACGACATATGCCAAGTCCAATACAGCTTCTTTTGGGAAGCTCAAACAAACTCTATGAGTTTGACCTTTTCTAGTCCAAGAAAAAAAGCAAAAAAGGAATAGAAAGTCCTTGGTCTGCAGAGAAAAGCAGTATTCACAGATAAAATAGATGTGGTAAAGCAGAATAGAGTTGGGTGGACACCTTTTGACACAGTCGTTTCATCCAAAAAATACTATTTCATGAAAATCTTCCAGAGGAAGATGTGAATTTGGGTATAATCTCACTTCAGAAAAAGAAGAAACACGTACCCTACAAAGCTCCCCATCTCCCTGTTTGTCCCTTTTAGAGCAGAGTGTTTTCCTCCTCGATGGCATTTCCTTTACGCTTTTGTAAACCCCAGTCCAAGCAGCAAACAACTCTTAATGCACTGTGCAAACTGGTGGGGGCTGGAGGAGGAGCAGGTGCACCCACCGCCCGGGACCTGCGAAGGAGGCAGGATAAAGTAGGGCAGGAGAATCCAGAGAGGGCTCGGGCAGAGATGGAGGTCTGGGGTCTAGATATCTAAAATAAATATCTAATTAGAGTCAAAATTCAGAATTCTGCTTTCTGAATGAAATAAATCTCAGTCTACTTTGGCAAATCTTTGACTCACTTTTTTTCCCCAGGACTTTTTTTTGGGGGAAAACCATATAAAAATGCAAGCTAAATTCCATTTCATTCCAATTTCACAAAGTTTGACCGATTCAAAATGACTTTTTTTTGGGGTGGAGAAAGGAAGGGCAACAATTTGCGTCATTTCCACATATTGCTAACAAAATCTGAGTTATTTCTATCAGATGTGTGCCAAAATTAGTTTCTCCCGGATTTTCAGAGAACCCCTTTGCAGTTCACGCCCTCCTTGCAGTTCCCCATCGCTGTGTGCTGCTTACATCCCTAATAAAAAATTTGCAGTAGATTGGGCATCTAGCTATAGAAATTGATAGGAAATTCATCTTTGCAGGTGACTCTTCCCCGGCACGCTGTCCCAGGGGCTCAGGAGAGCACAACCTCTGCAATACCATCCTACCTCCAGTACCCATGGGAACAAAATAAAGAAGTCTCACCTGGGAATGTCCTCTCTGATGTTAAACATCAGCTAATCTGCTGCAGATTATCTTGTCGGAACTCACCTGGCACTGGAGGGGCTTGACACCAAGGGGATGGGCTTGGGTGGCGGGGGATCCAGCAGCCTGGCAGACATCCTTAATGCCCCCCGGGGGCTGCTGTGCCATCCAGCACACCTGCTTTGGTGGTGGTAAAGTTTTTTCCCCTTTCTGATGGATCGTTGGGTGATTTTTCTTTGCTTTGGAACAAGATGCAGAAAGCTTGACAAATGGCAAGGAGAAAAATTCCTCGCGCCAGAATAATTCAATTTTATTGTAATTCTTTGCCGCGCACCACGTTCCCTGGAACTTGCTGGGGGCTGAAAATCACTTGACAGAGAGTATAACATGCGGAAAGCCTCAGAAAGCTTACTGGAACTATCTGTGCTCTCATCCTCCCCTGCTCCCAGCCCTGACTACACCATCAGGACAGGAAATGCAAAGAAAAAGGGCTCTGGGTAGTGTGCGGTTAGTGCCTGCTCCCCAAAATCCTTGTCTGGGTGCTGGACCTGAAAGGGACCCCTATACATCCCTGGCAAGCGTGTGTTTCCTTGTCAAACTCCCAGTTGGTCCCCACTCTACAGCTCCAGACACAGCCACGTACCCTCTGAGCAACGGCATTTTCTTCTTAAAATTTCTGCTGGAATTTTTGGTGAATGAAAAATGTCCCAGTCCTCCCAGTTTGGGAGCTGGAGATGTAGGCCAGCTGCTGTCCCCCTGTGTCGTGAGAGGTGGCTCGTTGAGCCCTTTGCAAAGCTCTGCCAGTAAGAAGGATACGGGAATGGCAAACACCACTAGCTTTATTTTTTTTGGCAGTTTATCACTAGAACGTCCAAGGGACACTCCAGGCAATCAGAGAAGGATAAAAATTGCTTGGGAAGAAAAGTCAGCTCACTGCTCCCTCGTGTGATTATTTTCAGGCCCCCTTTGGACCTAAAAATCAATGCTGGAGTGTGGAGGGCGACGGCGTGGGAGCTGAGCAGAGGCACCCCCAGCTCAGGGTGTTGCAGTCTCCCCCCAAGAGCTCCCGGCACCTCTGTGGTGCCCCACAGCCCATCCCGCTCCCCAGGAACCAGCTGGCATCACCCGTGCACGGCTCTGCCCCACGGAGCTTCTCGTTTGGGAATGGATTTGGCATCTCTCACTGCCACGTTTTTGGAAAGAAGAGGCGCCGGTGCCCGCTGGCTGCAGGGGACGTATCTCTTTGAAGGTCTCTCAGCACCGCTGCGTTTTTAAAAGCCTTATGGGCTTATGCCACTGGAGAGGAGGCGGAGCAGGGAGGATAAACTAGAGCCGTGAAATTGGAAGTAGCTCTGCGAGCGCTGTTAGCCAGACCTGCACAGAGACGGGCAGGAGGCTCCTGTGGCAGATGGGCAGCACGAGACAGCAGAGGCTGTGCACGAGAGCTCTCCTTCAGCCCCCCGGAGTGAAAACGTGGCCCCATCCTCTCGAGCACCCATGTGCATGTGTGCCCGCAGGACTGCTCCTGGGCATTGCTCGCCACGGGGCATGGCTCCCTGCCCACGGCGTGGGGCAGCCTGGAGGCCGCCCAGGTGGCGGCCGTGGGTGATGACTCCCTGCTGATGGCAATTTCCAGCCTGGCCAATTTTTCTGCCTCTCAACTTACACTTTATTGATGTTAGGCAGCGCTAGTCTTTTAAAATCAAAATTTCACGTAACACTTGAATCAAGTGCCTTACAAAAACCTGAAAGGCTAAATATAGTTAATTTGCACAGTAACCTTCACCCACCAAGCCAATGTAAGTCAGCAGGAGAGCCACAGCCACGGCTTTGCTTGACAGGGGAGCTGAAGGGCTAGATTTTAGCTCCTTGATGTATAAAGGCATTCACGGAGCAGGAATTGGGCAGAGGAGCCTGGGGGGATGCTGGCAGGAGGTGGGCAGTTTGGGCAGTCACCAGCAGGGATGGTGGGTACCACAGATGCTGCATAGTTTTGGAAGGTCACAGGCTGCACTGGGTCAGCTGGCCTGGGGGAGAAAAGACCGTCAGCCTTGCCGGTGTGTGGGAAAGCAAGACAAGGTGTGCAGGAAGGTGATGCTGTCCTTCTGTGGCTGTCACAGCTGGATGCTGTCTTGCCTCAGGCCATTCGCATCGGTCTCTTCCCTTTCCACTAATAGGATTTGGGAGCTTAGCTACCTTTGTGCGATAATGACAGCTCACCCCGGAGTCTTTCAGGCATGGCTGCTTGGCTGCCTAAAAGCCTGGAAAACTGCTAATGAAAACTAATTCCTGCCCGGAGCTGTGGCACCCGGCGCACCTTGGGAGGGTGGTTTGGCTGCAGGTGCTCTCACCCTTTCTGCACATGGTGCCTGC